>JALPQI010030759.1:0-152066 GCA_025490895.1 Thaumatotibia leucotreta | reverse complement strand
TTAAGGCTTTTGATCACTCTTTCCAAATTATTCCATTAATTAAATAACGTTATTATTTTAATATTGTTTACAACATCGTATACAATCTCTTAATGAGTCGAAATATGTCGAGCAATGATCGACTTCAATGCGTGAGTAACCCGGTTCGATAATATTTTAATAACATCGTACACAGCTTATTAAAATAATGTATTGTTATGTCAGTGACAAAAAAACTAATAATTATTATGAAAGCCTGTAGGCGTTTTAGCTGTAAAGGGTTGTAAATAACCACCCCACCTGAAATACAAATTGTAAACGTATGTAAGATAAAAGGTATTGCTATCATGCGAACACCTATTCAAAATGTAATAATCTTATGTCGATTTGATATGACATGAACTTCGTTGGTGCGTGGTAACAGCAGTATGAATACTAATAGTTGCTGGTGGTAAGACCTCGTGCAGGGTCCGCCTGGATAGCCACCACTGTCTTACCCGTTAACCTGCCGCTAAATAGCAGTGTTTGCACTTCTGTGTTTCGGTTTGGGCGGTAAGATAACCAGGTAGTTACTGGCATAGATAGAGGCAATCCATCTAAGTCCTCAGGGTAGGCAGCCTATGCGATTTTTTGATCGCTATGGACCTCAGTTCCTGTTTTCCCTCAGGTGGGCTGAGCTCAGTTGTGTACCTTCGTCACATAAAAATAAGATAAAAAAAAAAAATAAAGAGCAGATGGGCTATGGAGTCGAAAAGTGTTTGAGTGGAGACCACGGCTAGGTAAACGCGGCGTAGGACGTCCACCCACAAGATGGCGAGACGACCTTATGAAGGTCGCCGGGACACACTGGATGCAGGTCGCATCTGACCGGTAGATGTGGAGGTCCAGAGGGGAGGCCTATGTTCAGCAGTGGACTTCTTATGGTTGAGATGATGATGATGAAATAAATTTGGCACCACCTCAACTTTCCGGTGGTATTGAAAAAGCCGACTAAGGGATCACTGAATATACGTTGGTAGTACTACGGTAGGCAGCATCACCATAGTGGTCACACTATTGCGATGGTTAACCCGCTTGCCCAGCCATTACCTCTTAAGGCGTCCATAATGCACCATTCCAGACGCGGTTCCAGGACTTCGTTGAGGGGGGGGAGTCATTGCCCTATGATATGATAGTATTTTATACTTAAAACAGCACCTATGCATACCTAGGTCCTGTGTCAAGGGGGGGGGGGCAAGTGCCCCCATTGCCCTCCCCCCCCTGGATCCGCGCCTAGGTCAATCGGAGAGGCCTTCGTCCAGCAGTGGGCTGAGAGGGGCTAATGATAATGATGTAATAAGTAGTGAATTTCGTTCGTGTTTTACTAATATAATTTAGTTACAATCTCAGCAAATATCGAGCCAAATCTGACGTGTTGGTTGAAAAAAAATTCTAACCTTAAATTAATATCTGGCCACATCGCCACAAAATCAGATGGCCGATGGGGCCAGAAACTGCTGGCCTGGCGACCACGTAGGTACCGGAAGATGCAGTGTGGGCAGACCTCCCACAAGATAGTCCGACGACCTGGTCAAGGTCGCGGGAACCTGGTAGGAGTAAGCAGCGCAGAACCGGTCATATAGGCAATCATTCGGGAGGCCTATGTCCAGCAGTGAACGTATTTTGGCTGAAATGATGAATGATGATGATGATGATGATGAAATTAATATCTGAAATATCCACCTGACAAAGGCTATAGAAAAATGTATTGTAAATAAAGCCTGTTGTAAATATATAGGGTGGGCCAGTGATAAATTCAAAGTCAAAATATTCAGGCCCAGCAATGGGCGCTTTTGAATCGTTACACTAAATAGCAAATGAGAGAAAAAAAAACTACTTCCGGTAAGCTTCTTCACTTTTGTCTTGAATGTCTCGACCTCCTTTGTTAAAATGCCCCATGGTATATAAATAAATGTATTGTTCAAAGAATAACATTTTAAACTTTGAATAAGTCTCCTACTTAGATAATTAAATTGTTTCTCAAAACAAAATATCAAATGTCTCGAACAAGGGTTAATCTACGGGTTGATTACAAAAACGGCTTTCTTAAGCTAAATGTCACCCCAATTTCACCCTTACTGATTCAACACTAGGGTTGAAAACGGGTAAAAACTATAGCAAGCTAATATTTAGAAATCTGAAAACATTACGAATGTAGGTAATTTAGGAAGAATGGAGTTTGTGTGAAATGTAGGGAAAATCGACTTATTTTAATGATGGCTCATTTTCCGTGGCGTTCCCATTGCCGCACCAAATGTCTCATATTACCCCCATGGGGGTAAAAAGCAATTATGTGGAAGTGAGTAATGAGATACGGGACAGGTATTATATTACCAATATTAATGTTTTTATAATTATGTTTATGCGAAATATACCAGCAACAGAATTACCAGTGCATGGTATTACAAGTACTAGAGTTGAAGTGAATGATTACCAGAGATCGGATAAATGTGCGTCGTTGTTCGCAAGAATTATGGATATGACTCCAAATTTGATTAATTGAATAATTAAACGAATGATTTCGAAGCTTTATGGTGACTATTCACAAAGGTTTTCATAGTATCCGGAGTCAAATAGGTAATTTTCTGAAAATGATTACACACACATCTAAAAAAGTAGTAATTGTAAGCTAATGCAGCACAATTAATGAATGACTTAATGTCACTAGCGTCATATTATTGGGGCAATACCTTGAAAGAACTTATTAGACGATCTTACAGAGCGAAGATTGAAATTTTGGCAGAAGGTTACAGTAACAATATCATCATCATCATCTCAGCCATAAGACGTCCACTGCTGAACATAGGCCTCCCCTCTGGACCTCCACATGTACCGGTTAGTACAGTAACAATAATATGCAAAGGATAAAAGTAAAGGTTACTAAAGGGAATCAAAAAGTAAAGTATGTATATAAAAATAGTGTAATTTTGAAATTAACGACGTGGCATCTTTTTCAGGGATAAAAGTATCAACTATTCTTTAAAGTTGGGATTTTACATAGTAGTTTAAATATATTCGGGAATGGTTAATCAACTTTTTTTGTCTGTTATTGCCATATATGCTTCTTGAACAGTCCATGTTTGTAGGTGGGTCATTAAGGAAAGGGCTTATTAACACCAGAAAAATGCATGTTTGCATAATTTATGTAGCATACTTTTGCATAAAGTTTGCGTGACTAAAAAATCACAAACCATAAATGAAATTGGGAATCAAACTCTTTCTGAAAACCTTATTAACTTTCGTATGCAGTTGTCAAAAAACTTTTTGAATTTATGACCTTGAATTTAAAATTTATAATGCAATGTATTGATTTAAACTTTCACGATTATCACTCATATTTTAAAGACAAACGGGTCTTAATCGCGTATCCAGTCTGCCTGCGACCACGGGTGTAACGTCATGCCCGAAACGTCAGGATATAATTAAACGTAAGTTTACGCGATTAAGACCCGTTTGTCTTTATAATGCAATGGCTTGGGAAGGATACGGATCAAGGCATACGAAGGGTTAATACATGCACGAAGTCGCCAGCGTAGCTAGTAAAAAATATCTATATGTATTTATACGAGTACATTATCAACAGCTTATCTAACGAAAAACAACGCTATTTTTTGCACAGTAATCCATTCTAATAAACAGCGCATCGTGTTCTGACGCCATGTTTATCATTAACCCGCGTAACAAGCAACGACGCAATTTACCACAATTAGAGGGTAACAGGAAATTGACACAAAACGAACGCAATTTTCAAACCCGAATGATATTTTGACAAGCTTATTTTCGCCACCAGGCACTTAGTGAGATGAAATCGTTCCTGATATAGCGAGCGAAAACAAGGGGTTTAGGCTACGTTTCCACTAGAGATGTGCGATGATGTGTTTCCATACAAATGACACCTCGCTCGAGTCATTAATAGGTGTAATTTGTATGGAAACATATCCTTTTTTTCGTACATATCCCATTTAATTTATCGCCCGTATTTTAATTTACAAACGGTATAATTTTGAAATGAATTCGTAAGAACACTATAGATAAATTAGGAGGTACCTAAGGCCATAATTATAGGCTTGACCATAATCGTCAAGTTGGGTAGGCGACCAATTTTTTTTATTTCTGATAAAGCCAGTTTTCAAAACACTTTATGAAGGAATGTAAGATTCAGTTTTTTGATCCGTGTGGTGACGGCACTAAGAATACATTTGTCACCAGCACAAATCTACCCGTGGAAGGGGTAAGAATCAATTTAGGAATTTCCATCATTGGCCTTCGCCATCTTTTCAGATGTCTTTTACAGCTACTGTGCATTCTGAGAGCCACATCTTTTCTTGTGGCTGAACAGACCTATACGGGCTCGGCACTGCTTGCCGCAACGGTCACAAGTAAATTAGCCGTTAGATGGTGGTACCGGTACCGGTCGCTGTTTCTCTAGGCGCTTTCCCGAGAGTTTTTTAAATCACTGGTCGTCGTGATTTTTTCTCCCCTGTCGTAGTAAGTGCCTCCATTTAGGTCTGTCCAATGCCAGAAGTATTAAGGAATTGACCATTTATTTATTGAAGACAGAAAATGGACTTGGGTGAGTCCCGACGGTGCAACTAAAAACGAGATCGACTTCATCATGTCGACGAAGAGACATATATTCAACGATGTTTCTGTGATCAGTACGGTTAAAACCGGTAGCGATCACCGCCTGGTAAGAGGCACGTTGAATATATGTCCTAAGCTAGAACGCTCGCGACTGATGAAGTCTACGCTCCGTCCTGCACTCCATCTCCAAAACCCCGAGAGCTCTCAGCTGGAACTCCAAAACCGTTTCGAGTGCCTAGGCGATGACGTGGACGTATTCAACGACGGGTTTGTGGAAGCTGTCCATAGCGCTGGGTCTAAGTTTTTTTAAGGCCCAGCGGACAAATAAGACCCGAAAGCTCTCAGACTCCACTCAGAAGCTAATGGAAAAAAGGAGTGAACTGGTTCTACAATCCTCAGTTGATGCGACTTTATACCGGCAGCTCAACAGACAGATCTCTAAGTCCCTCAAACGCGATATGCGCCAATTCCGTACCAAGTGTATAGAAGAAGCCATCGAGCGGAACAAGGGCTCTAAAGTTTTTACAAGGAATCTGTCTGTTGGGCAAAGCCAGCTCGCCAAATTAAAGACTGAGGATGGTAAAATCGTCACATCCAGATCTGAGCTGCTGAGTGAGATAGAGGGTTTTTATGGACAGCTGTACACGTCAACTAGCAGACCCGAAGTTGATCTAGCGGAAGACCTCAGAGCTAGACTGACCCGACACTATACAGAAGACATCCCGGACATCAGCCTGTGCGAGATTAGAATGGCTCTTGAACAGCTCAAGTAGAACACTAAAAATAACAAGGCGCCTGGGGAGGACGGAATTACAGCTGAGCTTCTGAACCCGCCTTCAAAAACCGATCCTTACGGTCCTTCAGAAGTTGTTCAATTCCGTCTTACTGGAAGGGAGAACGCCAAAGGCATGGAACAGAGGTGTGGTGGTACTGTTCTTCAAAAAAGGTGACAACGCTTTATTGAAGAACTACCGACCCATCTCACTTCTGAGCCATGTCTATAAGCTGTTTTCAAGAGTCATTACGAATCGTCTTGCACGCAGGCTTGATGACTTCCAGCCTCCCGAAGAAGCCGGTTTCCGAAGAGGCTTTAGTACCGTAGACCACATCCATACGCTTCGCCAGGTTATACAGAAGACCGAAGAATATAACCTGCCCCTCTGTTTAGCGTTTGTGGACTACGAGAAAGCCTTCGATTCGATCGAAACATGGGCAGTACTACAGTCTCTCCAACGGTGCCAAGTCGACTACCGCTATATCGAGGTGTTGAAGTGTTTAAACGAGAGCGCCACAATGTCAGTCCGACTCCAAGACCAGAGCTCGAAGCCTATTCTGCTGCAGCGGGGAGTTAGGCAAGGAGATGTCATCTCCCCTAAGCTGTTTACCGCTGCACTGGAGGATGTCTTTAAGACTCTGGACTGGAGAAGGCTGGGTATCAACATAAACGGCGAATACCTCACTCACCTTCGATTCGCTGACGATATAGTAGTCTTGGCTGAGACCTTGGAGGACTTAAGTACTATGCTCGTTGACCTCAGTAAAGCCTCCGAGCGAGTTGGTCTTAGGATGAACATGGATAAGACGAAAATCATGTCGAATTCCCATGTAGCACCAACTCCCGTAATAATCGGAGACTTTACACTCGAAGTTGTAGACGAATATATATACCTAGGGCAAACTATTCAGTTAGGTAGGTCCAACTTCGAGAAAGAGGTCAATCGTCGAATCCGACTCGGTTGGGCAGTGTTCGGGAAGCTACGACACATATTTTCGTCCAATATTCCGCAGTGTTTGAAGACGAAAGTCTTTAATCAGTGTGTGTTGCCAGTGATGACATACGGTACTGAAACGTGGCCGCTTACAATGGGTCTCATAAGAAGGCTCAAAGTCATCCAAAGGGCAATGGAGAGGGCTATGCTAGGAGTCTCTCTGCGTGATCGGATCAAAAATGAGACCATCCGCAGCAGAACCAAAGTAACCGAAATAGCTCTCCAAATCGCTAAACTGAAGTGGCAGTGGGCGGGGCACATTGCGCGTAGAACCGATGGCCGTTGGGGCGGGAAGGTTCTTGAGTGGCGGCCACGTACCGGAAGGCGTAGCGTGGGTAGGCCCCCCACAAGGTGGAACGATGACGTGGTGAAGGTCGCAGGAGTCCGCTGGATGCGGGTAGCGCAGGACCGGTCATTGTGGCAATCTTTGGGGGAGGCCTATGTTCAGCAGTGGACGTCTTTCGGCTGATATGATGATGATGATGAATGGGCAGCAGTATCATCATATTGGTAATGGAGTGGACATACTACCACCGCTTGCCCAGCGTGGCGATTATGGGTATTTAATTCCTAATGCATAATAATATATACGTTTAGATATGGAAGAGGCCTTTGTCCAGCAGTGGACTGATTACAGGCTGACGACGTGATGATCGTGATTGTGATGTTATTTTCAAACCGTTATTTACTTGAACCGTTTTCAGTTATTCTTTGGAAAGGGGTTTGGGTAAAGTTGGCGTCGTTTTTAAATTTTGGCGGCCACTCATGAAAGTGGTAAATTTGAAAAGAGAATTTAAAATAAACTGATTTTATTATGGAGTGCATATAGCTAAATTATATCGGAGCGGAGATATCATACTTTAAAGTTTTATAGTAAAGACTCACATTTATTTTTGAAATGCACCGGAATGAGTTAAAACTACTATTGTGTATGCCACGTAAAACCTAACCTTAACTCATAAGGTAACCTTGGACATAAGGTTCTTTTTCAGTCAATGATTATTTAGAGATAGTTCCTTTTTTCTTTAATAGGTACGGCGATTTTATGGCGGATGTCGATGAACGTTCTATTGAACGTAATTATGTCAAAGGTTTTATGTCGCATTTTAAACAACAAATAAAAGTGTACATATTTTTACACTTTATGCGTGTTTTCAGGTATATAAATAAATGTAGACAAGCGAATCGTAGGTTTTCTGGTAGGTACCTAATAACATTAATTTATTATTAGACCAAATCAAATACCGCTTGGACCTGTCACGATCAACGATCTGGCGGATCTGGTGGCTTATGATGGTCCCGTTTTATCTATTTATCGTGCTACGCATCACTTTCGCACTTACATACTTGTTAGAACCTGACGGCAACAACGACAAACGATTAAACACGGTACCATCATAAGCCTACTGGCCTTCGTTTTCACTGCGCTGACATTGCGACAATAATTGTCATGAAAAGGGGAAATGTGACTTAAGCCGGGTACTCACTAGCGTGCTGTAACTGTACCCGTTGCAGTACCGTTGCATGTACCTACTGAAAATGTACTGTAACCAAAAAACACAGTGTGTACGTGGTTCGCAAACCTGCTGCGAGCGGGTACGCGTAAGGCTTCCAGTGAGCCGACGTTTACAGCGTACTCATTTCTGAACCTGTATCGTTGCACGTAACTGTAACCGTTACTATAGCCAAAGACATAGTGGTGTATGTGGTTCGGGAGCCTGCAATTAATGCTACACGAGCGACTAGCAGCGAGCCGGCAATTGTCGGTTTTGGCCGCGAATGAAATGGTACTGTAACTGTAACACGTCACCGGACGTAAGGCCCCTTATCCCAAATATCACATATGTTGTGTTGTATACATAAGAAAGCATTAGTAACAATTCCAATCTAAAAACTAATCTAATTAGGTACATTTCCTACTTGGAAATATGTCAAAACATTTTGCATGTGTGCATCACACCTGTGTTTCCTTATGGTGTAGTCAGAGGGTGAACCGTCTATTGAAACCATTTTGCAACATTTTTAATGTTCACTAAACAGACAGCATAGAAATGGCATAAGAAAATACAGTTGCATTTTCATATACCTAAGATCTTCTTTTTTAAGTCTGTTAAATTAACTATTATACTTTTAGGGCAATATCCTTGTATCTCTTTTAGTAGTATTACCGAGTTAAATAAGCCTGTAGTCATCTAAGATGTCTCCTAAACCTGTTTTAGTTAGGCAAATTCACTGGTCCAATAACATTGTTTGATGGGCCATATCTTGGCTGCGATATTACTTACGGCAAAACTTATTGTACTTGTAAATAAGCTAATCTAAGGTAGCACTACAAAATAGTAGTAACATAAACGATGGCCGCTGAAAAAAAAAATGACGCCACTAGTCCATACAAAAATACCCAATCCCCTTTGTCTGTTGCCGTGAAAAACATCGAAATGTCATGTAAATCCTTGTCAGAAATATAAGTACATAATAGGATCCCAAAATTCTTAAACAAAACTTTATAATTTTTTGGCCTTTACCACTCTGATGGTGTGTGAGCAACGGGCAGGTCTACTATGTAAAATAACATTTATTAACCTGGGGCCCATGTCCCAAAAGCTTGTAATTTGTCATACAATTGGAAGTATCTTTTAACAGATTTTTTATTTATTTTATTTTGCATTGTCACTCGATATCTCAGAGAATCGTGGATTCGATTTTAGTTTTTTTTTATCGAACGGGAGTCTGATGATAGTATCAACTCGGAGTCTGATGATGGGATCTTGGAGAAATCCGTTGTCTGCTTTTTTATTTCACATCATTTATTCGGGTTGTATAAAAAATATATGCTTTTGCGAAATACGAGCCCGCTGTATGCTTTTAAATATATTTGTTTTGTCAGAAATGTCGTGGACAAACACAGTCGAATACTACCTGCTCTAGAACATTTCCTGAGAAATTAGCTCAGTAATCTGTCGGAAATGTTATGACTTTATTGCGTTAACGATGCTA
The DNA here is from genome assembly GCA_025490895.1 of Thaumatotibia leucotreta. NCBI lineage: Eukaryota > Metazoa > Arthropoda > Insecta > Lepidoptera > Tortricidae > Thaumatotibia > Thaumatotibia leucotreta. Next base: position 142,698 of record JALPQI010030759.1, on the reverse strand, counting down.
TGTTTCATTAGCGCTCCTGAGGTGATTAAGGTCTATAAAGACCTGCATCTACTATAAGCTAAGGCAGTTATACTAGTGACTCCGTAAATCATTTTACGTAAATATTGGTGAAAGCATGATGCAAAATAAGTTTCGTTGAGTTTCTTGCCAGTATCATATCAAACTTTAATTTCTTTGGCCAAATAGGTAATAACCATAGTCCATTTCAGAAAAAAAAGTATATATTCTGGTTCAAAACTCATGGACTACGTGTGGCAATCAGACGCAAGGACAGACATTATTTTCAGATAAAACTGACCGATTACACGACAAGCGATTTACACAAGTCTGTGTTCAGGCCGTTGCCCTTAAATGCCCTCCCATTTGCGTTAACACCCACAATTACCTCACGTTTTTCCGAGCAACTACCCACGTCAGTTTTGCTCAATATCGCTCAGCACTTCAACACAGCTGTGCCCTTAGGGTTCCTTTTCACCAAAAATTGTGCGGAGTGGATGTGTTTCATGTTCGTCAATTAGCACATCTTTGATGAAAAGGAATCCGTTTTCAATTTTGTTTTAATTTTACCTGTTTTTCTTTAATCCGTCTTGCGAATTACATTTTACCACTTCTCAGTTGCCGACGGAGACAATAAATCGTACTTACATGTATAATATTTAAATTAATATACAGTGTGGAAATTAAACTCAGGTCCTGGAGGAAAACTACTTTAAATCCTTAAGTTAGCTCATTTTACTTAAAGGAGACATTCCTTTATGTTTTAAAAGAAACAAATCGGCATTAAAAGATTGCTTTAAACTCGCTGGCTTCGCCCGGGACTCGCCATCTAAAATAAAAAAAATAAACACCCTTTATTTTATTATACTAATCGATAATATTAATATTCAGGATAAAGTTTCTCTAACAAACGCAACATTTTTAACATTGTTAATTAGCACATCTTTGATGAAAAGGAATCTTTTTTCCATTTTGTTTTAATTTTACCTGTCACGGTGTTTTTCTTTAATCGATCTTGCGAATTACATTTTACCACTTCTCAGTTGCCGACGGGGACAAAAAATCGTACCTACATAATATATATAAATAAGTAGTAGAACATCAATGTGTTGGCCTATGTTTTATCGTCGAGGATAGTGCAATACCGCGTAACTCACAAATTCAATAAGGGTAAATTTGATTGTCAATTGTTTGATATTTGAACTCTATCTGCTTTCGTAGTTAGACGTTATGTATATATTATTATGACTGAAGGGAGTGTTTTAAATCGATTCGAGTTACGAATATCCTTTTTGCACATATATCGTACGATATTTTTCAGTATGATGGCCCTCTGAAGTTTCGACCTAACAAGAAATTAATCGCTTCTCATACTAGCGATAAAACACCACCTGTACTGAAATAGTACATTACGATACAAGTGCCAAAAAATGAAGTTGGAAACAAGTGGAGATAAATTAAAGCACCCCACTCCTTTTAACCTTAATTTTTTTCGCACTTGTATCGTAATATACTATTATAGGTTAGATTACTACATCTTAGACTTTACAGTACGCTGTAACGTCAAAGGAATAATGGTAATGGTAATTCGAGTGACAACGACTCTACATATCCTAACGTACCCATGGTAAAGCCAAGGGTCCACTGGGAATGATGTGTATCCATTAACGTACCTCGAGGTCACATTTCCATTGTGTCCCAGAGGAAAATAACCCATTGGACCTGAGAGCCCCTGATAAATAGGTTCAAAGGGGATTTAAGACTTTAATAAGCTTAATAGCGTCATAAAACCTTTTTGAAAAATGGGCATCTAGATTTTTTACGTAAAGTACGACACGTTACAACGATCCATGACGCGTCGATCTGTGACCTACGCTTTGTGTCGATTGCGAAACCCGTTAACTTGCCGCTAAATAGTTAGTAGGTACTGGGTTCCGGTTTGGAGGTAAGACAGCCAGTGTAATTACTGGCATTGAGGCAATCCATCTAAGTCCTCAGGGCAGGCAGCGCATAGGCGATTTTTTGGTCACTATGTCCATGGGCCTCAGTTCCCGATTTCCATCAGGTGGGCTGAGAGTGTTTGTCTACCTTCGTCGCATAAAAAAATATAGACTCAAGTGCAAAAATATGTATCGAAAAATCCTCTTATACCTAAATACGTTACGACGTTCTGATTACTCAGAACCCAAGTGCAATGAGACGTATTTTTGAGTACTTTTAAATACACTTTATTTTGCCTTTGACTGTAGGTACAAATAGAAAGAGCTTGCGAATCCGCGTAAAAATATCATACATATTTTAAAATAAACCAATATTTGCAGTTGAGTTCGTAGAAAGCGAAAAAAAAACTTAAAAATAAATCCGCGTATAGCCATTTTCCCAAGCTCTATCGAATAACATGTATTTGTATGTACAATCGCCATCAGATATATCGTAGCGTTTCGAGCGTTCAAAAATATCTGAACACGCCTCTTTTGTTATCGCCATAAAAGCGTGTTGAGATATTTTCGAACGCTTCGAATGTCGTCAGTTGTAATATGAAATTAATGTAACCACCAAATGACGATTTTACAGGAGGGCTCAAAAACGAATGTAACGTTTATGAAATATTTTGTATATTTTTAGTTAATTATCCTATTGAAGTGATGTTTATCTTGTTTGTTTTATTTTTGAGAGATCTATTGGACACACGGTTACTAACTGCGACCACGCGTTTTGTACTTACAAATTCGTACTTAGGTACGTTAAAATATTGTCTATGATTTTTTGAAACCCTTACATACTGTTACGTTCGTGGGGTGGGTTTTCTATAGAAAATGTATGAATAAGCCACTAATTAAAACTGATACTTTAATTACTAGTTAAAAGAACAAACACTAAACTAAAACACTAATCACACACTTAACACGTCACACTGATTCACTTTTACACTCTCAAACTCGCCTTTAGAATCGCAGTTTTCGCTCTTGATCTCTTCGCTGTCTCAATTGAAACTACCTCTCGGCCGGGTCATGCTGTGTATTTATACCAGCCATTCAAATCTACAAAGTACGAGAAGATTCGACTCTAGAAAGTTCCCGAGTTAGGTGCGCGAACATTCTAGAGTATCGCTGTCTCTTTCTACAGGTTTCTCTTTCACACCCGTCCAGAATGTTCTCTCTATAGCTGTCTCGTTCACATCCTTCCAGAACATTCTCTCGTGCTGTCTCTATCTAATAGTGCTTTCTCTTTCACTCCTATGGGAAATTTAGCTATATACCGATTTGTAGTTTTTATCATGCCACCGGCGTAACACTACCCCCTCCTAAGACATGCTCGTCCCGAGCATCATTATTTCCGTGGTATTTGGCGAGCCGGTCAACGTGAACAATCTTGCATGGGCTTCGTAAATTCCTCCGAATCCGATATGTAACGTCATTGATCTTCGTAACCACTCTGTACGGCCCTTCCCAATTCGGGGACAGTTTCGGAGACTTTCCTTTCTTTCTCATAGGGTTATGTAGCCACACCAATGAGCCTTCCTCGTACCCAATTTGGTTGGACTTCCTGTCATACCTGGTCTTCATCCTCGTGCTAGCTTGAAGCCCGTGCTCGCGAACTAGACTATAAACCTCATCCATCCGGTCTCTTAGATCGCACACATACTCTGTTATAGACCTCGGAGCATCTGGTGGTCGTCCTGTTAAGAGGTCAGCAGGTAAACGAAGCTCTCTTCCGAAATTGGCATATGCGGGAGTAACTGCAGTGCTTTCATGGGTGGCGGACCTGTATGACATCAAAAAGAGAGGGATATGCCGGTCCCAATCTTTTTGGTGACTTTCGACTACCTTGGCAAGATGTCTCTCCAGGGTCTGATTGAATCTCTCAACCATTCCATCGGACTGAGGATGATATGACGTAGTTCTTGTCTTATGCAATCCCATGATTCGACAGGTCTCTTGGAATACCGCAGATTCAAAGTTCCTGCCTTGATCGCTGTGTATCTCCAGGGGTACTCCAAAACGGCAAATTACTTCATTGACTAACTTTTCCGCTATTGTGACTGCTTCCTGATTGGGAATAGCAAACACTTCAGGCCACTTGGTGAAATAGTCCATTATAACAAGAATGTACTTATTTCCAGAGTCTGATGTAGGGAACGGGCCTGCGACATCTAACGCAATTCTTTCCCAAGGTGCTCCAACATTGTAGATCTTGAGTGCCCCTTTGCTTCGGGTATGCGGTCCTTTAACTGATGCACAGCTTACACACTTTCTACACCAATCATCGACATCCTCGCGGCAGTGGATCCAATAAAATCGTTGTCGAATTTTCATTAAAGTCCTTTTAACTCCAAGGTGTCCACCAGAAGTACCGTTGTGGTAGCTTTCTAAAACGTCTTTCACTCTTTTCCTTGGGACAACAACTTGTAGGTGGACATCTTTCCCATTCGCTGACTCCCATTTCCTGCATAATACGCCATTATGCATGACCAAACTATCCCATTGCGCCCAGTAGCTTTTTGTAACTGTCCCCATCGGAGCTACTTCACACCATTTTGGTTTAGGTACACCTGCATTAACCCAGTCAAAAATGGGCTTTATGTCGGGGTCTTCTTTTTGTGCATGTTGCATGGATTCATCGCTCCACTCCTCACTAACTGTGTCTGTTCGCAACATCCTCAAGCATTCTTTGCCCTCTTGTCTAAGACAATGCTTGCAGTCATCTGGGCAAGGCCTCCGAGAGAGGGCGTCCGCATTTCCATGCGATTTTCCACTGCGGTGTTCGATTACAAAGTCATATTCTTGAAGCTGTTCGATCCAACGTGCTACCTGTCCCTCAGGGTTTTTAAACTCCAGCAGCCACTTCAAGGCAGCATGATCAGTTCTTATCCGAAACTTCCGCCCCAACAGGTATTTGCTGAAATGCTGTAACGTCTTAACAACGGCCAGCAGTTCCCGCCGAGTGACGCAATAATTTCTCTCTGGCTTTGATAATGATTTGCTAAAGTAAGCGATTACCACCTCATTATCTCCCTTCTTTTGTGACAATACTCCTCCAATACCTGTATTACTGGCATCAGTATCCACAATAAAGTCCGCTTCTGGATCTGGATATCCTAGTATTGGCGTTTCGCAAAGTCTTTGCTTGAGGTTGTTGAAACTTTCTGTACATCTCTGAGTCCAGTCGAACTGTCGCTTTTCTTCCGTTAGTTCGTGCAATGGCTTTGCTATATCCGAAAAGTTCTTCACAAATCTCCTGTAGTATGAGCAAAGTCCTAAGAAAGCACGTACAGCAGTTTTGTCCCTCGGTATGGGCCAATCCTTTACAGCGCTGATCTTTTCAGGATCTGTCTGGATGCCGTCCTTGGAAATCACATATCCCAAATAATTGACTTTCTGTTTGAAGAGCGAACATTTCTTTGGACTTAGTTTCAGATTTGCCTCTCGTAGCTTAGACAATACTTGCTCCAATTTATTAAGGTGGTCATCGAAGTTTTTACCAATGATGATAATGTCATCCAAATAAACCAAGCAAGTGTCTCCTAGGAGACTAGCTAATATTTGTTCCATTAACCTCTCGAATGTTGCCGGTGCGTTGCACAAACCAAAAGGCATAACATTGAACTGCCAGAGTCCTTTACCAGTTGAAAAAGCAGTTTTCTCTTTATCCTTATCCTTGATTTCGACCTGCCAGTACCCACTCTTTAAATCCAACGTTGAAAACCATTTCATTCCATTTAAGGTGTCTAGAGTGTCGTCGATTCGAGGCAATGGATAGCTGTCTTTCTTAGTCGCATCATTCAGTCGGCGGTAATCGACACAGAATCTCATAGTGCCGTCCTTCTTCTTCACCAAAACCACGGGGGAACACCAAGGGCTTGTCGAAGGTTCAATGATGCCGCCCCGTCTCATCTCCTCGATCATTTCTTCAACTTCCTTTTCTCGTGCCACTGGAACTCGTCGAGGTCGCTGCCGAATGGGCATCACTTCACCAGTGTCGATTTCATGCTTCCAATATCACTGTCATGCGCAGAGAATACATTGCTATACCGCAACAATAACTGACGTGCTTTGACCAGCTCTTCCTGAGTGAGATAATTTCTTGATTCGCCCAACAACCCTTCTATGTCCGTGGAAAGCAAGGAATCTTCAGATTCCTTATCCTTGGTAGGAACCTGACAACTTTGTATCCAAGAGAGTTCCTCACATTTTCCAACCAAAGTACCTTTGTTAAGGACACACTTGGTATCACTGAGGTTGAGAACTCTCACAAATGCTGCAGGTGAAGTTGTAACCACCGTACGAGCTGCCATCCATGGTTTACCGTTGGATACTTTTTCTACAACCACACATCGACGACCTCCCTGACTTGATGTTCCTGGTAAACGCACTGGGACTAGAACCTGTGCCTTTGGTAGGAGAACAGTTCTTCTAGAGCAGTAAACATTCCCACTAATTCCTCCTTCCATAGGAACCTCATCAAATCTAGTTTTCAGGACTCCAACTTCCATGTCAATTTTATAACCATGGCACCTCATAAAATCTAGTCCAATAATACAGTCGTCAATTATGTCGGCAACAATTACTTTATGCCGATAAATGTGCTTGCCGATTCTTAAATCCACTCCTGTCTCCCCCTTGATGGGAATATGCTGGCCAGTGGCTGTAAGCAGCTGTAGAGTTTTCGGTTGGACTACATGACCTCGAGTCAGGTGTTTCAGAAGCCAAGAATTAATCACCGTCCGAGAAGCTCCGGTGTCGATAGTAAGGTTACATGGTATTCCACCAATTTCTCCCTTGACAACCAGACTATTCCCGTCGTTGACTTGTGAGATCACTACTGGGACATTTCGACCTCCAGCCAGCACTCGTCCCTTAGTCCTGGCTCTTACTCGTTTCCCTGCTGCGGCTCTGGTCGTACAGAGCCCTTATTCCTGGTCACAGGGGATTCATCTCGTTCTCTCCTGCTGCTTCTTTTCGGGCAACTAGTTTGTATATGGCCACGTTCTCCACAGTGGTAACATCGTGGCCCAAACTCCCGACGAGGTGTAATCGGCTCCCTTGCAGATACCTCACGTAGCTTATACGATCTTGATGGATCTTGGCGTACAGCTTCAACTTCTAGGGCATCAGCTACGGCATCCTTAAGGCTTTCGTGGTGCCCTAGTCGTACTGCCGCCCTTACTTCCAAATCCCGGATCCCATCAACAAATGCCTGCACCAGCATGGTTTTTACTAAAGAGTCAGCTGAACGTTGGTATGCCTTTCTGACCAGCTTTTCAATTTCCAGGGCCCATTGTTGCAATGTCTCATTACGTCCCTGCGTTCTGTCTTTCAGCTGAGCTCGATAGACATGTTCTAGATGACTGTCGCCGTAACGGGCTTCTAATGCTTCTAGAAGCCGGTCATAAGTTTGTTCTTTTCCAAGAGCTTCTAGAATTGTAAGAGCCTCGTCACGAAGTGCCAGCGTCAGAGCCGTCATCGCTTGCTCCTTGCTCCAACCGTTTGCTTTGGACACGGACTCAAACTGTAGTTTGTACGCCGCCCACGAAGATGTACCATCAAAAGGAGGTGCCTTAAATTTTCCACCTCCCGGCACAGATATCTCGGGTGATACGCTCGACCGCTTCCTCTACAACATGAATCTTGTTCTCCATGTCACTGAGCTTCCCCTGGACTTCGTACATTTCTTGCTTCCATTCAGTAGCAGCCTTGTGCAACTCTTGAAGAATCAATTTCGACTGATCTTCTTGTTTCCGCGACTGTTCTTCTTGTTTCCGCGACTGCTCCTTCAGGAGAATCAGAATAGTTCCGAGGTCTGCGTCTTGAGTACTCTTAGCCTGCAAGCCAGACGGACCGGGCTTAGATGCAGTATCCTCACATGCTGGAGGCTCTTCACGTACTGCAATATCCTCCTGCGCTGCAGGTTCTTCACGTGCAGTTTGGCTCCGGGTCACAACTCCTTTTGGCTCGGTCTCGTTGTCACGTGGCGTTATACCCATTTTCTAACCCGCTTCTGACACCAAATGTTACGTTCGTGGGGTGGGTTTTCTATAGAAAATGTATGAATAAGCCACTAATTAAAACTGATACTTTAATTACTAGTTAAAAGAACAAACACTAAACTAAAACACTAATCACACACTTAACACGTCACACTGATTCACTTTTACACTCTCAAACTCGCCTTTAGAATCGCAGTTTTCGCTCTTGATCTCTTCGCTGTCTCAATTGAAACTACCTCTCGGCCGGGTCATGCTGTGTATTTATACCAGCCATTCAAATCTACAAAGTACGAGAAGATTCGACTCTAGAAAGTTCCAGAGTTAGGTGCTCGAACATTCTAGAGTATCGCTGTCTCTTTCTACAGGTTTCTCTTTCACACCCGTCCAGAATGTTCTCTCTATAGCTGTCTCGTTCACATCCTTCCAGAACATTCTCTCGTGCTGTCTCTATCTAATAGTGCTTTCTCTTTCACTCCTATGGGAAATTTAGCTATATACCGATTTGTAGTTTTTATCATGCCACCGGCGTAACAATACGTTAATTAAAAAAGTAGAAACTTATTAAAATGGCAAAGTTTTTGTTAACGTATTCGACATTTTTTTTCTGGATATCAATATTTTATATACATCGTTCGATAGAGCAGAAAAGTCGGTATACTTAACTCAATTTCGTCATTTTGGTGGTTACATTCATTCATATTACAACCGACGATATGGTCTATGATTTTTTGAAACCTTTACGTACGTTAATAAAAAACGCAGACACCTAATTAAAATGGCAAAGTTTTTGTTAACGTATTCAACATTTTCTCTGGATATCAATATTTTAAATATACCGTTCAATAGAGCAGGAAATTTGCAGTCGAACGGTATATTTAACTCAATTTCGTCATTTTGGTGGTTACATTAATTCATGTTACAACCGACGATATCTGAGGGTGGCTGTAAAAACATTACAAACTACGTTTGAACATAAACTCGTATTTCGAATCCTCAAAAAAGGCTTCACGCATAACGATTTCGGTATAAATAATTTGTACCAAGTAAACATCAAGATCGAAAAAAATCTGCCGACTCGTGGCTGTTTTTTAAAGGTTTTGTAGCCAAAACGACATATATAATATGGCTGCATTTATACAGACTAAAAATGGTATTTTTCACAAGCGTGTCATAATAGAGAGCTTTTTATTCGAATACCGCGTTTAGGCCACAAAACTTGCTGACTCATGATGTTAAGATATCTAAATTAGACAAGCTGTAATATACATATTTAATAAACAAGTTTCAGTAACGTTAAAACAGTTTAGCCTTCCCAATTACATCTGTCACTACTGAAAGATCGGCCAGAAATTGCCTGGACATGGGTAGCTCCAAGTAATAAATTTCGTCTATATCGCAAGCCAATATGCTACTTATTTCTGAAAGGGTAGGTTTGGAAATGTAATCGTTGGAAATGGATAGTTTAATATACGTAGTAAAACATTATATGGGATCTTACGTAATAACGATTCGGGATTGAAAAGGGAATTTTGAATTGTGTTTGAATTTGTACCATTTTGACATTTTAATTGATTGTATGGTTTATGGTTCACCCTGATGTGGCATAATTCTTTTATAAATAATTCTATATGGCATAAACTATGTAGTCATAATGGGCATTGTGCAGAAGCGGTTGTGGGACACTCAACTTTAGCATATTTCGTTGTGGCAGATTTCGAGTTGTTCGAATAATATTCGAGCATTATTTCGATGCTCCTATTTATGATGAGGCATAATCTGAATGTGCATAATAGGTATCGGCATAGTTTGTTTTAGCATAACAGAGAAGGAATAATTACAACCTCTGAATATAATTGAGGTAGTAGTAATATTCTCTACGTTACTTACTGTGTTACTGAGCTGAGTACTTTCTAGGTTGTTAAAAAAAACCTCGAAGACTACCTTCTAACCTAACCTATCCGAGTCGGATCTGCCCCGGAATGTTTTGTTCGCTCGCTTCGCTCGCTCACTGCAGAAATTTTTACCCTCACAAAAAATTCTGCCTGACGAAAAATGCAAGGTAAGTTTCGAAAATGTGGCTATATGCCAAAAAAATGCAAATCTAATTTCTGTCTAATAACAATCGGCGTAAATAATAATATGCCAAGATAGTTTCGGGCATAATAATGTTCGAGATATTGTTATATATGCCAAGTGATGTTTCTGCCTCATTAAGATTATGTCAATATAGATTATGCCAAGTCTGTTATGTCCGAAGCGTTTCGGACAAAAAAATATGCCAGATAGAGGGAATCCATGGTTTATTCTTGAACGGTTGAAGTGTGACTGATCCTGTATTTATTGAGAATTGATAAATTGATGAAAGGCAGCACCACAGAACAGAAATTATTCCGTGGGCAGCACTCAATATCTCAATCGGCCCAACGGGCGGTGCGATCACGAGTTGACAAAGGCGACCTAGGCTCTCCAGAACAATCATGTCGCGCGTAGTGACTTTAACCGTTTAGTTATATTTATATTTATAGTATTATATATCACAAAAGTTTAAAGTAGTTATCGGTAATAGCACATTCAGGTTTGTATTTTGATTAGGAACAATTAGGAATTATCACAAATAAATAATTCTATGAGGGGTTGCAACCGCCGCAAAAAAAGAATTTGTTTTAAGTACTCTAAAAAAGCTTTATCCATTTTTCTAAATACAATACCTACTGAATTAGCCCTAAAACTGGTCACCGCTATTTTTGGCATGTACACCCTAATGCGAAAGAAAAACCGCGTAATAAAGTTAAAAACGAAAGCCCCTATACATTTTTAAGTTCATTGAACCCCGGTTTTTCGCTTTGTGGGCTTAACGGATCCGGTAAAGTTATCAAGACTTGCAAATCATAAACTTTTCCGAATTAAGACAAATCGCTGGAGATTTAAAGTTATAACCTTTTGCACTTTGGCTTTTGGATGATTTTGCGCCACGTCACACCGTGCTGAACACAGCTTTAAAACAAGAATGTTTTTGTTTCAAAACTAGTTTGCTGGTGGTAGGACCTCGTGCAGGGTCCGCCCGGATAGCTACCACCGTCTTACCGGTTAACCTGCCGCTAAATAGCAGTGTTTGCACTGCTGTGTTTCGGTTGGAGGTAAGATAGCCGGTGTAATTACTGGCGTAGATAGAGGCAATCCATCTAAGTCCTTAGGGTATGCAGCGCATAGGCAATATTTTGAATATCATGTCCATGGGCCTCCGTTCCTGTTTTCCATCAGGTGGGCTGAGAGCTCAGTTACGTAGATAATCATTGTAACATAAAAAATATAACTAACATCAGGTTTACAGAAACAAATTATTCAACTAGAGCCTAAAATAAACTTACGAAAATAAAATTTCTTCCCATGGATGTCGTAAGATCGTTAATCGACTAAGGGAGTAAAGTTTAAAATATTTATTCGTAATGAACAACACAAAGCACTAAAATAGTTTACAAATCAAATTGATCAAAAATAATACATACCTGAAAAATCCACAACAAAGGTTTCGTCAAGATGATAATATTAAAGTGGTAATGAATATCCCTTTACAGAAAATTGATGATGGGCAGCAGCATCATCATAGTGGAAAAACTAATGCGATCGCCAACCCGCTTTCCCAGCGTGGCGATTATGGGCATTTACTTCCTAATGCGTCTATACGCATAGGCTAAGGAGAGGCCATTATTCCAGCAATGAACTGAGATAATGCTCATGTATGACGTTAGCAGACCCAATTTGAGTCAATGCTTGTTGTTGTTGTATTCTGGCCATTTTTTCCGTAACTCGACATCAAACGTGCCTATTTTGCGTGGTCCCAACGCTAGCCCAGTACTGGTTGGGGAATTCACAGTCATACACCCTTGAATTTCTTTCCAGGTGTATGCAGGTTTCCTCGCGATGTTTTCCTTCACCGTAAAGCACTTGTGAATATCAAATGATATTTCGTACATAACTTTTTGAAAAACTCATTGGTCGAACCCACGATCACTGCGTTGCAGCCTTGCGTTTTACCACTCAACCACAAGCGCTTTATATTATATGTCAATGCTTGTTACGGTGTAACTGAAGACAACTCCCAAAGTCAAGATACTACAAAAATGTATTACTTAGACCATTTTTCTTCCGAACAAAAGTAAAAGTGTTTAGCCACGGCTCGCATTTAAAAGGTTCATATTTTCTTAGGGCGGGCCACACAGATTATCTACTAAATACAGCATGAAATTCTGCGAGATCCTTTGTATCAAGTTAATTTGTTACTGTTGCCACTCCTTTTTGCCACACTTTAGCTATAAGGTCTGGTTTTAGAAAATGAGAACATCCATGGGCCTTTACGATAGTAGTATTTTTTTTTTTCGTTGAAGCACGTCTAGCCATGTGGTGACGGCAGTAAGAATACACTTGTCACCACCCCACCTCCTCCTGCGGGCGTCGTAAGAGTCGACTAAGGGATTGAAGTGTCACTGACCATTATTTGACAAAAGATTGATGATGGGCAGCAGCGTCATCATAGTGGACACATTACTGCGATCGGCAATCCGCTTGCCCAGCGTGGCGATTATGGGCATTTATCTCCTAATGCGTCCTTGCGCATAGTTAATAGGAGAGTCCTACGTCCAGCAGTGGACTATGATAGGCTGATGATGATGATGATGATGATAATGAAGCACGTTTTGGAAATAATAACCATTTCGTTAATATTTCCAAAACGTGCTTCGAGAAAACCTACCATTGAAATAAGCTTATAAATTAGAAGTTAACTTTTGAACCAATTATAAAGTTATTTTTAAATATTATAACTAAACGGTTAAACTCACGTGGGATGGGAGGACAATAAAAAAAATGGCCCTTATACTAATTTACGGGACGTGGTAGTTGTGACTGAAAGCACACATGCTCCATCTTAGAAGTAATCTGTGCCACGCGAAGACTTCAGCGACCGCTGAGGAGTTATTCTTGTAATGGCAGTTTTAAAGTTTGACTGTTCTTGAAAGAATTGTTCGCTATTTTGAATGTCAAGGATATCAGGGTTGTTCGCTTCAAAAAATGTCCGTATCTTTTGATATTTTTTACATACCAATAATTTTGTTGTTGTGATGACACTGATGACAAATATGTTATTACTGCCATCACCAAGAGGCCAAATATATTTGACATCATCATCAGCTTATAACAGTCCACTGCTGGACATTAACCTCTCCTTAGCCTGTACGTATGGACGCATTAGGAGGTAAATGCCCATAATCGCCACGCTGGGCAAGCGGGTTGGCCATCGTAGTAATGTGACCAGTAGGGTGATGCTTGTGCCCATATTCAATCTTCGATAAATAAAAGTTAAGTGACACTTCAATCCCTTAGCCGACTCTTACAACACCCACGGGAAGAGAGTGGTTACAAATTTAATGAGAAAATTGTCCGATGGAACACATTTTATATGTATCTGACAACCTATCCTTGCAAAAACTAGGGTGCTTAGACAAGTTGCCAATCACTAACGCTTAATCGTCAATCGTAAACGAAAGGCAGCTAACTATCTTACGCCCTAATATGAAGAGAGGGAAAACAGCGATACGCTACTAAGCATTAGCGATTGGCAACTTTGCTAAGTATCCTGGATCGTTGATGCCATGCTATATTTTTATTGTATGCAGAATGCCGCAAAAACAACACTGAAACACATTGACAAGTAAATAGCCAAGAAGAATAATGGGTGACACGTGAGCCGCAATCCTTAAGCCGTACCGTGAGCTTCTGCCGTGATATTAACGCGGACTTACTTTCTATTTATTCGGCTCGCTCACACCAATACGCTAGTACGACAGGGATGGATAGAAAGATTAGAAAGTAATAATAATGGATATTCGTATTAAGGTCATGGTAAGCACGCTGAAGCAATCCTGTATTTATATTGTATTGTTTTGGATCAACGAGAAGCTCTCTCTTCTTGTAAAAAAGCCACTAATTGAGATTTAATTTATTTTCCCAATATATCATTAACAATTCGGCTTCTATTATTGCCAGTTGCCAGTAATGAGATTTTCGACAAAATTGGGCTGTTGCTCCACTTGCTCCTGCATCCAAGTTCCTGATTCTGGTGTTAGTTAGATGTTTCTGGCGTATTTTCCTTATTAATATTTTGAAGCCTCGTATATATATCTGTCAAAATTTGTCTTGATTTGCAAGCTTACTTGTTCGAAAGTATTGAATTAACCCTTGGATCTAAATAAAAACCTGTTAGAAATTATTCATTTTTAAATAAAACGTAACTAAAAGTCAAACATTCTTCTATTTTCGGGCAACAGGGTCATTCAGTAGATTCAATTGATGGCGACATCGCATCATTCGCGTAAAAAGTTACCACAAGTCACTTGTTCTCATTGACAGATTTTTACGGGACTGCAGAATATCTGCATAAGTATCAAATAATTTCCAGAATTTAGCTGAAGAATGGAAGTTACACGCATGTGACACCCTGAGGTTGCAGGAGCCCATAGACTACGGTGACTGCTTTCCATCAGGCGGGCCGTATGCTTGTTTGCCACCGACGTGGTATAAAAAAAAAGTTTTCCATATGTTTTTTTTAATTTTGCAGGTTTAAGAGCATATCCACAGACTAGTCCCATCTCGTTACATTATCAAGTATTGCTTGTAGTAATTTTTCCTCTCTTAGTCAAGTGACATATTTGGTGTTCCTAAGCTTCTAATTAGCTGACGGCATTGTTCAAGGAACCCTCGTAAGTCTTTGCAGATCTCTTGTACCGCCAATTGCAAGAAGTGAGTGCTACACGCAACAGTGGTCACTTTTCTGATACGTTCTTCAATTACGAGCTCAATAGTGTTATTCGCAATCTCGTTTTCTGAATCACCCAGGTTATCAGTTACATTGTCGGTTATTTCAATTGGCTTATTAAACTCATTCACCATACTGAGGAACATGTTACTTTCTTAAAATTCATTTTTTTAGCTCAATGTTATTCACAATCTCGTTTACTGAATCATCAATGTCATCAGAAAAATCTTACTTTAATAATTCGTTGTCGTTTTTTGCTATTTAAATGGATAAATTAATCTCGTAATAATAATAGCACCATTAGCTGTCGTTTTAGGCAATACCTATTCGATCCAGTTCAATGCCGTATCGGCTTAGCGATAGAGCAATACTTTCTTTTAAATAATCTGCTGTATTTCTATCGTGTAATTCTACTCCACTCAAACTACGAGGCATGATGAAAATATAGTACATTACCTAATTAGGGTGGTAAAATAAAGAAAGGCTGAGATTGCAGATGTTCACGACCCACGCTGCAAGCGAGCGGAAATATGCGATTAAAGACTAGTTTTATTATCTACCTCTCGATCCTTCCGTGTCGTACTTACTTTTATATCTACACTTTCGACTTGGTGGGTGGTACAACATTTTTTTTTTAATTCCAAGGTGTACCTCCTCTGGCTTGCATATTACCATAGACTAACTTACACATAGACTGTTCGCCCCATACAACTCTAAATTCTTTTTCAAAAAAGTTAACAGATGGCGCCGCGTGCGCCATTGGCACATAAACGTATTTTGACTGCTTATATTCTCCCCTCTCAGTATCTGACAATATATATTTTTAATTGAATTAACATATCGTAGCAAAGAAAATCATTTTACAGCCTTTCAAACAATAGAAATATATGTATGAAGATTTTAAATTTATTAGCATTGATTCATTTAAACGCCATCTATCGTGCAATAGATTAATGATCTCGTCATTGAATTTTAGCTTGCTATCGGAGTAAAACATTAAATGGATAGATCCGTTTAGGACAAAAGAGGCCATAGATGTCACTAAAATCAATTTTGCACAAGAATATAAGAGAGGATGCGAATATAAGTGTAAAACCGCAAATAAAGCCCTGTGGCCCTACCGCGAAAAACGAAATTCGTAAATTTCGAGGATTTTTCTTTGTCACTCCAATCTTCCATAACTATCGAAATTTGTAAACATACATCGTGTCTTTGTCACTTTAAGTAAAAAGCCTACCACAGACTCCGAAAACCGTAAATTTAGAACATCTAGCTTATGTTATTTCAACAAAGGCGTCTTGAATTGATTAGGACAGCAACAAATCCCCAAAATTTGCTGATTTCGAAGTTCGCGGAAATCGAAATTCGTAAATTTCGAAGATTTTTCTCTGTCACTCCAACGAAGGTGTCGTGAGCGGGCAATGAGCGGGACTAATCCTCGAAATTTGCGGATTTCGATTTTCGCGCAAGGGCTGATGATGCTAATTATGTAGATTTAGATAGAGCTCGAGATACGGTTTAACACCAAATGAATTATTAGATGTTTAGCAAATCCCTAAATATACGCTCCTGAATCTCTGTTGCCTATCATAGGCTCATTTCCATCAAATTCGATATTTGCACCAGCAAAAATAAAAATCCCAAAAATATGCTTACGGCGCGAAATTTTAGAACTGCGGGAACGGTAGTGGCGTGGTGTCCACAATAGTTATAGTTATTTATATGAAAACAAAAATATAGAAATGTCGTGGAGTATTTAAAAATGATTATTGATGACGATTCTGTCAAATTTTATGGTAGGTAGTGCAGCGCCTACAGCCGCCACTGGTAACAGTAATAACTCGTATCTCGTATTATAAATCACGGTACAAATTTCACCATCATAAATATCATGATTGAAGCGTCAAGTTTTGAAATACCTATAATCATGCTATAATCATAATAAGTATTACATTATAGTCTACATATAGCCTAATAGGTAACTTGCAAAATAGAATCACCACTGCGAGCGAACGAACGAGCGACGTTGCCAACTTGCCACTTAGCCAGTAGCTATACAGCTGGCAACAAATTTACCGAAGAACTATGGCGAGGATATTCTACCAAACCATTTTTTTTTTAAATTCCATTTGACCTTCGACGATAATGTTCCATTCCTACGTTCGAATTCAACATAGTTGAAAAAAATACGATTATTAATAAATATATTAATCGTACATAGTTTACAAATATTAATATATTTAGGTATTTTAAGTATAGAATATTAACTCCGTAGGAAATTACGTATAAAGGAAAGACAAAATGAAGTGGCCGCCTTCCATCCATCCAGTGCAACGTATAATTCCAGAAATACCTCATGCACCCGTATTCGTCTGTTTGAAATTTTAAATTTGCCGCCATTTAATTATCGTGGGCACAAAAAAAATTGGATGGTAATTTATTAATGAAATTGATTGTAGTTTATAAGATCGGGCATCAACCTAGGAAAAAATCTGAATTCACCCGCGGGCCCCGTTCCTTTAAAGATAGAATTGATACTATTTATAATTATGTGCAATCATAAAGGCTGGGTCACACCAGATGCGTGTACGTGCGCGTTGCGTAGCCGCCACCCGTTGCCACCCACCTCCCGCCACTGCCACCCGTCGACACCCAACGCCACCCGTCGCCGTCCGCCATCTCCAGCCTCAGCCCGCCGCCACCCGCCTCCCCCCCCGCTGCCACCCGTCACCAACCGTCCCCGTCGCCACCCGCCTCCCCCCGCTGCCGCCCGCCACCCGTCGCCGCCCGCCTCCCCCCGCCGCCACCCGTCGCCACCCACCGCCACCCGCCTCCCGTCGCCGCCGCCCGCCTCACCCCGCTGGATGCGGGTGGCGCAGGACAGGTCATTGTGGCAATCTTTGGGGGAGGCTTACGTTCAGTAGTGGTAGTCTTTCGGCTGATATGATGATGATTATGATGATGATGAATTATTAGTCATAATAAAGTCTAAAAGTGGTAGAACACATTTTTGTCGACTGTACATAGGTACGGTCGCACGGAGGCGCACAAATTTGAGTTTATTACTACATTTCAAGTGATAACTGATATACATACAGTCTGTTACCATCAAGCGGGTTTTTATTGGAGTTACATTTCTTTAGATTTTTTAATTAAATAGTGCTCAGGACATTGTCAAGAATCTTCATCTAGGTATCATCATCATCATCATTTAAATATTTTGCTAACGGGTTATTCACGTAATTTACGTCGATAATTGCCGGACATGTATGTATGTTTGTATCGACATAAATTGCGTGAGTAACCCGTTTGCTAAATATTTAAATATGTTAGATTCTCACGATAGTTATAAATTCTAAAATCTTCATCTCGTTACTCAGTGACAATAAAAGCCTCCATGATGGTCTATTTGCTGCATGTAAGTATTATATGTATTTAGTTAGCTAATCCTCTAGGCTTATCGCGAACTTCGAAAAATGAAAATTTCGGCCATCTTTCTCTTGCAACTTATTTTCGATATGCAACTTATATTCAATCGTATTTCGGTATACATAATTATACGTATAGTGTTTAGAGTTCAAATACCGGCGAGGAAATTATTTGTGTATTTATTTATCACGAATATTTGTTTCTTGGTCGTGGCTAAGAGGCAGCCAGGTATTTAAGTATCTATATGAATTTATCTCTCTAATATTCATTTTTACATGCCATTGAAAAATGTATGTTATGTTATGGTCACCAGCATTGCCTGAGGGGTGTGATCTACCCATTAGAATAGACGGGGCAGATTCGACCTACTGCCGACAAGGACGCGTATGACGGACTTGAGGCTTCGTCCGTTAGTACAGCGACGCACACCCGAACGTGACCATCTCCCTACCCCCAACATTTACAGCTTACAGACAATTTATATCTGGAGGCTTTTGATGGTCCAGCGTTTATCGTGGCATGTGTCACTCGTTAATATTAAAAAGTGACAGAAACTACGACAAACAATAAAAACGCAACCATCATCACTGCCTACTGGTATCAGACTGTACACATACAACCGTTGGCCACACACCACTGAATACGTTTAGTTATATTATTGCACTTACTACGCTTAAAGTCCGGCAAACCATGTTACGCGTTTTAATAAATGCCCGGTCGCCGGTAACATACTGTATACATAAAATCATTGGGCAAAGGCTACTGAAAATGTTTGTTTAGGTATATTATTGAACTTAATAAAACTATAGTACGGTACGTAACTCATATTACCGGTTTTTAAAAATACCCGGACGCCGGTAACAGATTGTATACCGGATGGAAATTATTTTTGGGTCAGTGAGGGCAACTACCAGATTCAGAGTAGCTACGCGAAAATAGTCTTAAAAGACTTTCCCTCGATTTTAAATTAATAAAGATTGGCGTTTACACATTTTGGAAAAACATACAGGGTGGGAGAAAATGATCATTTTAGACAAACTTTTTTTTGACACCAATATATACGTTTCTGTTCAGGACCAAAAGCTCGTAAGGGACCAAAAAAAATGTTTCGGCTAGAAAAGCCACAAATCAAAAATTCACAATCAAATTGTATGAAAAATTAAAAAAAAAATCTCCCTTTATTTTTTATGCCCGTCGATTCCATTCCTATCCAGTACCAATAGTTTCCTAGGGGTCACCTTACGGCGATGTACAAAGAAGACAAAGATTCAAGAAAACTGGTTTCATAATTTTACTATGGGAAAAAAGTGTCTTCACGATTGGCATAAAAATAATAAGCGTGAAATAGTAGATTGTGTCACAAGGGATCAAAATGGTATATTTCCGAAGTGGGCGTATATTGAATCTTGAATAGAGCGACGGATTCCACAATTGAATCCCGACCGTAGGGAGGGATCCTAAAGTGGAATTCTGAGCGTAATGAAGGATTCAAGCGTTAACGCCCAAGACGAAATAATTTTGATACCGTGTGACACATACTGCTTTTCACACCACCTATGAGAAAATAATAGATATATCACATATTTAATATTTATGCAAATAATCGATTCTGAAGAAATTTTTATCAATTATGAACGACTTACTGTTCATTTTCATATTTCATTGTAATTTTTTAGGCTGTCAATAGAAAGTCCTTGAACAGAAAAGTGCCACTTTGATCCCTCCTAGCAGGGAAGAAAAGACCCGTATTCGAATAGGTGGTGTGAAAAGTATAGTTTTTAATTTTCATACAATTTGTATGGGAAATTAAGTTCATGCTTTTCCAGCCGAAAATTTTTTTTGGTCCCATACAAGCTTTTGATCCTGAACAGAAACAGGATCAATTGGCATAAATTTTTTTTGTCACAAAATTAAATTACCATTTTCACGCACCCTGTATTGTTTTTCCAAAATCTGTAAACGCCAATCTTCATTAAGTTAAAATCAAGGGAAGCTCTTCCAAGTCCAAGACCATTTTCGCGTAGGTAACTACTAGCCAAAAAGAATTTCCACCCTGTACACATGCTAAACATTTTTTGGTTACAAGGAAACCAATTTTTCATACAAGGAAAACTGTTATTTTTGAAGTTGACGCGAATGGTCGATCTTCCTCGTTTTCGATAGAAAATTTGAGTCTTGCGACTTACGAATAGTAACGTATGCGGAATGAAATCTGCACAAAGTTTAATATTATATTAAATAAATGATATCATTATTATTTTCTTGAACATGTACGTTTTTTAATATCAATTTTAACAAGTATTCATGCAAGATAAAAACTACTTGAATCCAAAGTGTATAACTTTAGTTTTATGATACTTTATCCATTGATGTCGAAAAAACAAATGTTAGCATTTTTCTTGCCTCTTATTTTATTCTCTGTAGGAAAACTTTTTAAATAAAAATCCTTTGCTCATTATATTTCATATTCTTGTTAATTGGTCTATTGATACTTACTTATTATGCTAAAAATATTTAATTGAAATTAGCTATAAGTCGTTCACCGTGACATCCGTTACTGAAAAAGCAGTGTTTTTTACACTTTTTGATCAAATGGCGAAGTCATATTTTCAAAGTTGTTTATTTTTATTTTCCGTGTTGATAGGCTTGCTCTTTGTTTATGTTTCGTAATGCCCATGGTTTGAGGATGTTTTTCATCAATTTTGTTGTCATATTTAGAAGTATTTCTGAGCTCCCTGTTCGATTTTGTGATTCGGGTTAACGTAATTTCCTTTATTCGAGCTCTTTCTGAAAAGTGGCTGTAGCCAAATTGTTACATTACACTAGGGTTTCTAATATCATTTATTGGAAACGAAAAGAATGCGAGATTTTTATAAAACAGTGTTTCAAATCTTGCCTTCTTCTAAAAAATCAGAATCATCGTCGATTTTGGCCTTAGCAAATGTGTCTTGTGGAAAATACATGCAGTTGTGCGACATTGTTCTAGTCAATTGGTCATAATTTCTAAAGAAAGATGCCAAACCCGACAAAACTATCCAATTTAATTAACAATTGTATACAAATTAATTTAGCATTGAGACAAAAGTTAAATTTAATTTTTTTTTTGTTTTTACTTGTTCAAAATTTGTGCAAATTTCACTCCGCATACGTTATTTATACAAACCTACGCGATCCAAAAAATTCATCCACTATTTTTGCTTATACTGCATGTATCTCCCTCGTTTACACTATAAAATCTGATGAGAGAATGTTTTTCGTTAATGATGAATGAAAAACTTGTTGAATGAAGTTTTATTTATTAGTCGTATTACCCAAGTGGTAAAACTACGTAGTGGTTGAACTACGGTTTAAATGTGAGACAAACTTTTAACGACTTAATTAAATTCATTTTACCGGCATGGGCTCGTCAAGCATAGTCCTCTCGTCTCAACGGAGTGATCGCGACTTGCCGCGCCCACGGATGCAAATAGAAGATATAGCAAATCGCGCGAAATGCGCGACGGGAGAGAACACAGCGCGCGAAATAAAAGGGGTCTATACGCCAAATGCATTTTACCTCTCTATCTCTTAAACATGATAACCTATAAAAAAAGTTACGCCTATCATCGCTCGGTATTAGTTTAAGCTACAAAATACTAAATTATTACTATTATAGCATGCAAAGTAACGTCAGGAAATAAAAACTCCTCGAAAATTAGACATGTTTTCGTGGTCGATTTCTATCAAGCGAACTTCAATCCTTTACGAATTTGTTCTCTATCGGCCCTTGCAAATATGATGTAATTTCTGTATGTATGATATTGTAGCATATTTTCATGTTTAAGACATCTTAAAATGCAATCTCCGAACTGGAACTATTTGGGTGTAGGCGCCCTATGAGTGTGCAGCCGCTCGAGCATCTACGAGTACTCAGAGGCCTTAGACTTAGGAAGTGAAGTGTAGCGACGAAATTTATGAAACGTTGACATGTGTTTTTTCATATAAAAATTGAGTTTGTGGTGAAATGACAGAACACGTCCCTATTCTTTATTCATGTTCTCCAACATAAAATAACGAAACCCGTTATTAATTATCATTTTTTTTTAAGAAAACTCTTCTTATAAATTAGAAAGTTTGCTCAATTTTCAGTACTTTGAAGGCCATTTTTAGGGTTCCGTAGCCAAAATGGCAAAAACGGAACCCTTATAGATTCGTCATGTCCGTCTGTCCGTCTGTCACAGCCGATTTACTCGCGAACTATAAATGCAACAGTACCGAAATTTGGTCAGGATATGTGTTGTATGAACCGCTACAGGATTATGATACTAAATTGTAAAAAAAAACATTGGGGTGAAAACATTTTTTTAGATGTATACATATAAGCGTGTGGGGTATAAATAGAAAGGTCTTTGAAAATGATATGAAGGATTATACCTACCTACATCTCATTTTTATTTAAGCAGATCGTTTTCGAGATATCAGCTCTCAAAGTCTGAAAAATGTGTCCTCCCCTCTACTTTTTAAACTACGCGATATAAAATTCCAAAAAAAATTATGTTATGCACATTAATAAGCTCTATCAACGATTTTTGGTTTGATTAAATTATCTCCTATAGTTTTTGAGGTAGGTTGATTTAACTGTATTTTTTTAATAATAAATTGATAATGGTACGGATTTACGGAACCCTTCGCGCGCGAGTCCGACTCGCACTTCGCCGGTTTTTTTTCCTAACAGGTTGAGTTTGGGCAGCAAAAAAAATACGTGTCCATTATTTTAGACTACTCTATAACATTATATTATATCAAAATGAATCAAATCGGAGTCGGACAGTTGGGTACCCTAACCTTCCTTGTTAGAGTTGCGCGTGCAATTAAATTTGCCCCGTGACGTACAACACATGCGCGAGCGGTGATGCATTTCCAGCTCGCGGAGGTCGCCTCGCCCGCTCGGCGGCGGCGCCTCGTTGCCAGGGTGCTTAGCCAAGTTGCCAATCGCTAGCGCTTCATCGTTAATCGCAGCTAACTGTCTTTGTCGCACTAATATGAAAGAGTGACAGAGAGGGAAAACTACGTTACGCTACTAAGCGCTAGCGATTGGCACCTTGGCTAAGCACCCAGGTCTCTCGATCAGCTTTCCGCGTGAAGAAGGTGAAAAAGGTCGTACGTACATTTATTAAGTACCCACTATGTACCACATCTATTTGGGAAATTATTTTAGGTCTGTAAGGGCAGCTACCAGATTTAAAGTAATTAGAAGGCCTTAGAATACCTTCCTTCGATTTTAAATTAATGAAGATTAGCGTTTACAGATTTTAGAAAAAATATACAGGATCCTGTTTCTATTCAGGATAAAAAGTTTGTACCTATGGGACCAAGTTTTTATACCAATCGATTTCATTCCTACCAATAGTTTCCCAATAATAGGTTCCAATTCAACTTCGGCAATGTACAAAAAAGCCAAAAATGAAAGAAAACCGTTCATACATTTACAATGGGAATAAATGAAATTTTAATAACATTAACTGTCAGGCTAATTAATGTTGCCAATGTTTTCATACAATATTATTGTCATTTAGCATAGGAGGACTAATTAGTGAAAGTAATATCAAGAAATAACTAAGTCCATATCACACATCACATAATAACCTGAATATCACCGAATAACCTAGTTTTACATATGTCAATAAAAGTATTTATACCTACACAATAAAATTAAAATAACAGTGAATCTATCTAAAAGTAGTCTCCGTAATTTATCATCCATCACAGTTTATTTCGATATAATTTATTGAAGCTATTCAATCGACAAACAATTGATGTCTCTCCAGTTTTGCCAATGCGATTTTAAGGCCCGTCTCTCACGAGGCAACGCTCAAGCGATTTGCGTTTCATACCCGTATCCTACACGTCGCTTGTGAGGATCCGCCATATATATTTACGACCTTGCTCACACGACGAGACACGAGACGCGTTGACGACGCGTTTGATATCATTATATCAGTCGCTCGCTACTGTCGTGCTGGTCGCACGCTATTCGAGTCGCATACGCGTTGCAGACGAAATAGCGGCGGCGGCGGAACTTTTTAATGTTAATTTCGTACAGGAGGTGGAAAAATATGCATGTTTGTACAATTATTATAAGATAAGCTGCCAGAGTATGTCAGGAAAAAGTATGTAACAGAAAAGTCGTGGATTGAGATTGGAAAAAAAAACTTAAATTATTCAACTCAATTACTCTAAGGTTAGCTGGAAGAGATCCCTTATAGGGATAAGTTCGCCTTTGTAATAACATTTTTATTATTATGTCGAAATTTTTGTTTTGTACAATAAAGTGCTTTACTACTACTACTACTACTATTATTAAAAGGTATATGGATGCATCCAGAATCATTTTTTATATTTCCACTTGTTTTTGTAATAAATATATAGCAAAATATTGTCTTCATCACTCGAGTCCTAGACATTATCGCACGAATGTGTTCCGCAACTGATCTTATCTCAACTGATGAAAGCGACATCTACTGACAAGTAGTAGGGCCGACAATGGTACACCGGAAGCAATACTACCTACTCATCACTAGATGTCACTGTAAGTCCAAATATTATACAAGCTGTATTAATCCTTATGTATGACAACTAACGCCAACTAGTGCTGAAATTATTCAACAGGCAAAATTTACTAACGCTGCCTAGTGTCGAGATATATTTTGGCTGTCGCATATTTTTGTATGGGATTGACATATCTGGTATTTCTTTTATTTATGATATTACGGATCGTGAAATATTAAATAATTTAAAATGCATAAATAAACAAATAAAAATTAACTACCACAAAACAATTTTATACAGGTGACAAACAATTCACTAAAATGCCCTAGCGCTTAGTTTAGATAGTTCTACTTTCAGGTATAGTATATCAAAGTAAATTTTACGAAATTGTCTTGCAAATTCACTAGTTTAAAGACATTTACAATAATGTCAGAATCTCGTTAGGCGTCTTTTACCTTTCGAAGCCAAAGTTTGTTGAAAACATTTCTGCTCGAGTGGATTCCAATACTCCGTACACCTCTGAAGATAAATGAGACAAAGTTTGAAATTGTATTGATTTACTACATTGTATCTTGTTAACTTCTTACGTTATGTTATTGAAAAATACATTTTATTCAGACGACCATACTCAAGTTTAGAATTTTTCAAAAAGTTTGTACATTTGGATCACGTCTTCGAAATTGATAAAAATGTGTAGGCTGGTAGAGTCAATGATGCTGAGCAAAATCCATCACATTTCCCAAAGTGTCCCAAAATGTTTCTTCACATTCCTTTTTTTTACCAAGAATATATAGGAAACTTGTAACAAAAAAGGAAACATCCATAACTCTTCTCTCTTCTTCTCTTTATCGGGCATCAGCTTCCAAATAAAATAAAATCGACGGCTAACCCAGTCGAAAGTTCTGAGGTAACAAATATAAAAAAACAAACAGTCGAATTGATAACTTCCTTCTTTTTTTGAAGTCGATTGAAAATATGGTTTGGCTTTTGTCAGTCACACATAAATTTTGAATTGCCTTTATGAGCTAAAATGTTAAATAAACTAATGTTGACAACCCTAGCCTTCAGGTACTTAAAGCCGTGACGCTGACTTGAATATTTTATTGTGTCTTTGAGTTTTGATGTCAGAGCACTTATTATACCTTTGAGAAAAGACGAAGAAATTAAAATCTAGATAATTTTTTTTTCCTAGATCAACATCATGTCTCCGTTTATGAAGCGAGCATTAACGTCTCATGATAAGTCAATCTTAGTCAACTGCTGGACATACGAGTAGGCCTCTCCCATTATCTAAGCCCGAGGGCGCATTAGGACTAGGAGGTATATGTCCATAATCGCCACGCTGGGCAATCGGATTGGCAACCAAAGTAATGTATTCACAGTGATGATGCTGCTGCCGTTGGGCAATCTTCAATAAATTAATGGTCAGTAACACTTCAATCCCTGAGTCTACTCTTACGACACCCATGGGAAGAGTTTGGGTCTCACATCATCAGCCACTCAGTCGACCTCTAGACGCAGGCCTCCCCTATTACCTATGCGTATAGACGCATTAGGAGGTAAATGAATTGGAAATCACAGTAATGTGTCCACTATAATGACGCTGCTGCCCATCATCAATTCTCTATCAAAGAATGGTCAGTGACACTTCCATCCCTGAGTCGACTCTTACGACACCCGCGGGAAGAGTTGGGCTGGTGACATGTATTCTTACTGCCATCACCACACGGCAAATCGGGGGTTAGGGGTTGGAATTTCACAATTGTCTTAAAGTCCCTTCAGAATTTCTTGATTTCAGAAACTGCGAAAGGTCTCATTGATGCCACTCGAAACCAAGAGCTGGCGACTTCTTCCACATAATATCAGCATTGAGATACAGCGACAAACGCCGTGAGCATCCTCGGTACATCACAAGGCCTTAATTTAGATCTATGTAAGGTTTAATTTTAGGTAGTTACTTCTACTGTATATGCAATGCATTTTTCTTTGTAAATAAATAAAAGTTAAAGCCAATGTTAAAGCACTAAAGTTGCAATATCGCTAGAGATAATTAGTTTAGCAAAGCAACGTGCCCCGTTTTTCTTTAGATACTGGAATGGAATTCGCTCTCTTCTGTATTTTTCTTTTAGCAAGAACGATCTAGGTATTAGATATTTTTGTTGTGAGTAAAGCTCGTAAATATTTGTATTTAAATACTTAAAATAATGCTGCGGAATTACGAAATCATGCACGTTTAATAAATAAAGACTCGCGTTGGGCCGTACCGCTCTCGATTCGGGCCTTCTGACGTCATGCAGTCAGAGTCCGGACCGATCTAGAGGGAGTTTTCTTCAAAATATTAAAAGCGGCCTAATGTGTGAGCTGTCAAAATGTTTATTTAACTCTGCAGCTGTCTTTACCACTCCAATTTATAATAATAAGTCAATTTATTTATTATTAAAGAAAACAAAACTTAATTTTTTTTTTTAAATATAAATAAAAACTAAAAATATCTACCCTAAGTCCCCCAGATCTGTCCCTAGCGGAAGGGTGCCCATAAAGCTGGCTACATGCCCACGCTAAATAGTTATGCCTATTCTTTGACCTAGGAACGGGCCAGCTTAGGGTCACCAGTTCACTTAATTTATTTCTTCATAATGGAATACTGTATGAGCATATCGGCTCCATGGCCCCAGGGTCTCTACCAAAAATATGTGGTTGGTTGCAAGACCAGCATTTTTTCGGCGCTTTAGAACTTTAGCTGCTACCGCTGCCCCACCGGCTCTCAGT
The DNA here is from genome assembly GCA_025490895.1 of Thaumatotibia leucotreta. Taxonomy (NCBI): domain Eukaryota; kingdom Metazoa; phylum Arthropoda; class Insecta; order Lepidoptera; family Tortricidae; genus Thaumatotibia; species Thaumatotibia leucotreta. The sequence continues at coordinate 115,177 of JALPQI010030759.1, read as the reverse complement.
GACGTGGTGGCTAGATGGGACGGCGCTAATGGTGTCCTCACATGTAGCATCCTGGTGGCAAAAAAAATCTGAGATAAGGCAGAAGCCTTATCTCAGATTTTTTTTTGGCCGTTCATTTGCCAGCCAACGTTTCGCCAACCTTTTACTTTGATAACTAACGATTGCCAAATTTTTGTATGACAATGATTCACTTGGCAGAATTTTTGTAAAGCAGATTATTGTAACGCAAATAAATTTTTGGCAGACTTATCATTTGTCAAATGGTTTACTTGACCAAACAACTCTATGAAAAGGCAACAGTTGCATCAGCGACAACATACATACAAACATACATTTGACAACATACATACATTTGACAAGTTACAAAGAAGCCTGCCCATAGGTACTTCATTCTTTTTTTGGGCTTTTTTTTCATGGGCTCGCCGGAAGATCAGCGTTGGCTTTCGGGTCGACATTATGCTGAGGCGAGTCCATTTCGTGGTATAATATTAAATGCTGAATCTGTCTGTTTTGTCTTGTCCTGTCATGCTTGTTGTATTTGCCACGAATAAATTATTTGTATTTGCATTTTTTTGGCAAACACTGAAAAACACAACCAAACAAAACAATTTTCACTATTATTTATATGGTTGTTTTTTCTAACCAGAAGAAAAAAAATAGGGAGCGAGCGAAGCGAGTGAGCAAAGCCTTCCAGTGCAGATCCGACTTGGCCGGGTTAGGTTAGAAGGTAGCGAGAGGTGACCTGACCTGCGCCTGCCTGACCTTCGACGTTATTTTTTTTTCGTCCCGTAAAAAAAGAAAATGCTAGTATTGATACTGTACAAAAAAATAAAAAATATGTTTTCAATTTTTCATGAAATGAAAAAAATCAAATTTCATGGCATTCATAAAATGATGTACCTATAAAATTTGCTCCAAGCGAAAATCCTTCATAAATCCATCCTTGTAAATAAATTCCCTCGAAAGTTGATCGAAGACTCAATATCACCGCTTTTTCAAAATCTTGTACGCATATTTTAGGTAAAAGATCGATTCCACTTTCATTGCCGTATGCTATTAATAGTTGCACAAATAATATTATACCAGATAGGTGGTTCTGAATTCCAACTGAACTCATTGATGCTACAACAAGAGAGACACCTCCAAAAATAGAGTACATTTTCAAGATCCCTCATCTTCCAACATCTTGACAGGAAAATAAATCAAATTATTGAAACACGCCAAACAATATGGAACCTTTTGACCTTTAGACAATGACTGTCACGTAGGTACTTGATATAATATTATTACTTGTTTGCGTAGAAACATATGTAATAAGTAATTGGCAATCTTATTACGAAACTCCCACGATTCGTCTCGCATCCTGAAAGGTTCAATTAGTGTTAGTAATAGTCGTTATGTATTTTTATCAATAAATGTTACTGTAGGTATACAAAGTAATTGTCATATTGTTTTGTAGTATCATACATATTTTAACTGTGTCCTCGTATGATCAGGAGATTATGTTTTAAGATGAAAATGTGATATAAAACTTTAATTATCCTAGTTTTCAGTATTTTAGTCAGTAGGTAATCCAAAAATGAAAAATAGAAATATGGGTGACTTTCCATAACATGTGATGTCTTTGACACAAATATCGTGAAACACGTTCGCAGATATATTTCTATATTAATATTAATAAACATCAATAATTTAACTATATGTGAATTCAAGGTTTAAGGTTTTTAATTGGTAATAAAACCACAGAATACATAATTATTTAGTACAAATACAGAAAACCATCTCCAAAAACCCGTTAAAGAAATAATGACTCTTGCTACGATATCATAAAGTTCAAATTCCCACCGCGCAACGCTAAATGCCAAAGCTAAATGTCACGTAGAGGAGCGCTCTCTTTCTATCGCGTAACTCGTACCTTTTCTGAAAAATAAGGTTGCTTCTTTTTTAAAAATGATGTAATCTAAATATTTAATTGTTTGTAAACCATATACGGGTTAACCAGAAGGTAGATGTCCGGTCCGTCGTCCCAGATATCGTTGGGCGGATGCTGTGAGGGCTGATTTAAGCGGTTTCGGAATTGACCAGTGGCAACATGTCGCTCAAGACCGTGATCAGTGACGTTATCTCGTATTGGAGGCCAAGACACACTTTGGGTCGCTGCGCCAGAGGAGTAAGCAAGTAAGTTTTTATTTTGTTACAATCAGTTCTCTGACAGCGGTCGAATTAGTACGTAGATATTCGACGAACAACATTCGCGAGTGCGCGACGTGCGTCACCGCTTGCCGTGAGGCCCTACTGATGTACTCCCCGGGGTGGCACTGACAGTTCGAACCGAACGCGCTAGTTGGACAGGCCTGGTAAAACTAAGATTGTGTTCTAATAGTGCGGTGATTATGGAATAATGTATGTGTTTAGGTTTCTTTACATTTTTTTTATTCTTCTACAATCATTACAATGTATAACATTTGACCAACGAGTGGACGACTTTTGTTTTTCCGACTGCTTTACATTTCACAAATGATTTTAGATAATATCGAAATAATTATCTTTGACTAGGTCTATTAGCAATTGACCTAGTCAAAGATAATTATTATACAAAATACTAACAATAAACAATTTCGAGCGGTAAACCACCTAAAGTTTGGAGAATACTGGAAATATAATTTAATTACCTATAAACAATTATTACTAAAGCCACAAATAGTTCTGTTACGGCTAGTTCCAAGAAGGTTTAATCCTAATTCCTAAGTTATGCCTTCAGCAAAGTATCGAAAATTCAGAAATTAATCACTAGAATTATGAAGGTCATGAAAATGAGAAACAGAAACCAATTATAAATTAAAACAGAGCCTTACAAACACACGCACACACACACACATACACACATATATTATACACTCATATACTCATATTTAAGGCGTGCAGTCCAAACAGGTGTCAGATTCATAGCTACTGAACACAAAATACCGAAATTTTGAGAGTTTCTTGATTTTGTAATGGATTACAACTGGAAAACGGTCGCCTAACTAAAGATTGAGCTTTAAAATATGGGCGAATAGTACTAAAGAAAATTACTAAAACTTTATTTATTTCACGGGAATTTACTTGAAACTGACTTCCTTATTTCTTTTAGAAATATTATTATCTATTACCTAGGTAAGTAAAGTAAGTAAAACAACACTAAAGATAACAAAACTTACAAAGTATTATTAAATTTATACATTAACACGAATACTTAAAATATTTAAGTAAAAAAGTATTAAAGTGTTTTTTGTAGGTACTTGAAAATATTTGTTTGAGATTGTAAAAAATACCTTTGTGTACAATTTGTATACATATGTATAAGCTTCTTTATCTAACCGGGTCCTGTAAGACAGGGCTTTTCAGCTCAGGACCAGGGTCGTGATATTATTAACGAAATGTTGCTTTTAGTCAATTTTTTTTTAATCTTTAATATGCAGGTGGTCAAATAATAAGTAGGCCGTCAGTGATATTTTGGGAAGCCCTTTTAGGGTTTTTTAGAAAAAAAATAATGTTTTAGAAGTAACTAGTAGTAGTTATAAGTACCTAACCCTGAGCGTCCGTTGGCTCGCTGGGTCGCCGACATTCGTAAAATTGCGGAACACTTCCGGATTAGATTGGCTCAGGACCGAGATGAGTGGCGTACTAGAAGAGAGGCCTATGCTCAACAGTGGGCGATAAATGGCTGAAACGATGATGATGAACATCTAAATAGTTAGTAGTAAATATTTTAAATTACTTATTAAAATTAATCAATACGTAAATAAACCTAAAAACTTTTATAATTTCATCATCACGCACTTTCAGATCACAATTTTGGTCTTATCAATCGACTTCACATAATTAGCCTTTGATAGTCCACTGCTGGACGAAGGTCTCTCCTATTAACTATGCGTATAGACGTATTAGGAGGTAAATGTCCATAATCGACACGCTGGGCAAGCGGATTGGCGATCGCAGTAATGTGTCCACTATGATGACGCTGCAATCTTTTATCAAATAATGGTCAGTGACACTTCAATCCCTTAGTCGACTCTTACACAGGAGGAGTTAGGGGTTAATTGACTTATGTTCACCTTATTTTTAGCTTTGCCATATTCAGGAGATCAAGCTACATAAACGTATATTTTTGGAGATATTTGCAAAAATACCAATGAAAAACGTGAAAAAATTGCGAATTTTCAATTGCCGATAACTTGAAAAGTATTGGATATTTTGGACAACTTTATGGATGATTTTTTGCTTAAAAATAGGCCTTCTACCGATATCCGAGATAAATTTACCCCCGAGAAGGGGTGGCAACTACCCCCACGGTGATTGCGGAGTTCAAATCATTTTCACTTTTGAAGATAAGGGTAAGATGAACCTAATACCAAAATTGTATGTAATTCGGTTCATAGTAAAAAAAACGGAGCATTAATGCTTCAATGACTGCACTAACAATTAATGTTGCTATGATGCCAAGCATACTAGACAATCCTACATTTAAAAATACACTCAAACACATACAATGTAAGTTAATAGCACTAGCAATCGTGTAGGGGGCGTGTAGGGCGGTTTATTTATATAGCCTTTCTGCCCTAGTTGGAGAAAACGCATACTTTTGTAGGAACAGTTATTGCTTGAATAGAGGTTAAATTTATAAAAGTGGAACATATTATGGCACTGGTCTCACCGCGAGCTACTAAGCTATTAACTATGCTACAAACACGAACACAAAATACGCACTCGCGCGTAAAAAATAGAGACACGGCGATACTCGCCAGGCGGTGATAGCTGATAGCTGAGCGAGTTTCGCCGTGTCTCTTTTATTTACACGGGAGTGCGTATCTCTTGTTCGTGTTTATAGCCCATAGTTCATAGCTTAGTAGCTCGTGGTGAGACCAGTGCCTATTTGTAATTTCATTTCATTTCAGTGGATTCATCTGCTATGACATTTCCGAGGCTACAGCCCGGTGCGGCACAGACTTAATAGTCATTATATTGAGGCCTGAAAGTAACCTTCTAGGTCCCAAAGTAATAGATGCTATAATTTAAACCCACGCGAAAGTATTATTTAGCAGCCTCGTTGGCAGTGACAGATAAACCCTCTCACCGCGCTTAGCTCTTTAATTGGCTATGAAATGGGTTCCATTTAATTAATCAGCCTACTTAAACTTAGCTTGGGAATAATTGCAGAGCCACGAAATGGCAGCAGGCGTCATTAGGACTTGAGGCCCTATCACGAACGAAGTGTAGCCTCTCTCTTGGACTCGTGAATTCGTACGTAAGTGTGACAAGGAGGCAACACTTCGTGGTTCGTGGTTGGGCCTCTGCGGTCGTACTGAGAACATTGTCCCTTTTGCACTTGTGAACACATTGTTAAGACCGAAAGGGACCAACAATTATTAGCGGCTTGTTAAGTTAACAAACGTTTATGAATTATAAATATTAGATGTCATATACCAAAGAAAAACGACCAAGATCACCTATGTCCGAGGTGGGGATCGAACCCACGTACTCAGCTTTCGCGGCTGATGCCTGTACCCCTCGGCCACTCGGTCTTAGCAACCACCGGTCAAATTTCTCGGGTATATGCAATCCCTTACAAGGCTAGGCGCCTTTGTTCAATATGTTCAATAGATGGCAGCACCAGTTCTCTCTAGCTTTTCTAGAAAACTGTAAAGTATTCTAAATAGGAGATGCAGGCATGTATTGCTTACCCTCAGAGAATGGTCAAAGGCGCCTAGCCTTGTGATCTTGGTCGTTTTTCTTTGGTATATGACATCTAATATTTATAATTTATATAGTATTAAGTAGTGTGACTACTGGAGAAAAATTAAAAGTACAAATCAAAATATTTATTTAATATTTAATTTGATTTGTACTTTCGCAATATGTTCAAACGTTTATGAATAAGGGGGTATGTCTTTCCAATGAGTGACATCGAAATTTCGACGAGTTTCGATGATCACACTGAAGCCATCTCACATTGATTGGTTCAACTGTTATTACAGTGTGGTACCATGACCCAAGCTTTTTCTAAAATGGGTAATAATACTGGCAATTTTTCAAGTATATTATAATATAAGAGTTGCCAAATATTGAAATTAATTATTTATTGAGTAAAACTGTAAAATTTATTTTAGTACAGATGGCCCTCCGAAGTTTTAGACCTGACGTAAAAAGACACGCTTCTCGCAATAGAGCCTAAAAACCACACCATCTGTACTAAAATATATTTATATATATATATATAGATTAAATCTGTACAGTTAAGTTTATTTCCTTCGAACGATCAATGTAACGCGTATCCAAACCGGATACGCGTTACATTGTTGTCAAACGCTGCGAATGACTGCGGACTGTTATAATCAAGCGCTAATTCACGATTCATTTTGAAGTAAATTGCTTCTTTGCTTTTTGGAAAATAATTACGTTTAAAATTACAATGTTAATATTTTAACAAATGTCGTTTGTCTTTAAAATATGAGTGATAATCGTAAAAGTTTAAATCAATATATGGAAATTTATGCTAAAATTAAAAATAATTTATTTTTATTTATTTATTTATTTTATTGTAATGGGAAACAAACAGCGTGCAATAATACAGAGTATAAACAAATATAAATAATACAGGAGCCACAACAGTTTCCACTAGTGGTTTAAACAGAAATGCTCAAAGGAACTAATGAAACATATACAAAAATACACAAAAAAGATAAGAAAAAAAAAACAAAATTTATACAAAGCCATTAAGAGACCGGAAATAAGAAGTAATTAAATTATTGGATTTCACTTTTTCACTTACCTCCTGCCGCCCAGACATAAAAATTTTGCCGGTGAATTTTGACTTAACAGTGTAGAAAACAGATCTGAATTTCTTTTGTTTGACGAGACGTTTTAATACGTCGAGACGTCTTTGGGCGGCAGGAGGTTAACTTAAAGAAGGTATATAACAGTGTTCACTTAAATATAACAAGTAGGTAGATGTTACTCAGTTATTTATTTTTTACTGAAGAAGCAAACTGATCCAGCGTCATGTTAAATAAATCAATATCCGAATAATTTGTATTATACATGGAACATGCTCTAACAAGATACGAGTTTTTGAGGTACCTAGTACGACAGAGTGGAATGGCAAACAAAGCTTTGGATCTAGTCCGGGAATTAGGACATCTATAAAATATATTAATGCTCACCGTTTGGCCACAAATAACATCTCAATTCTCTGTTTCAATAAAAGCCTGCATGATGTTAACACACTGTATGTTGCCGCGAGATAGACTTCCCATTCTTTACTAACTATATTAATTAAAGAGAGAGGCACCAACCATTTGTTATACCTACCTGTTGGTCAGGTGCTGGTACGAGTACTATGAAATTTGGAATTTTTATTTTGACCTGCAATCGTTTATGCGTAATTATTAACGATTTTCACTTTCAAATCATTATAGGAAACTTTCACATACCTACTTGCTTTATTTTGTATTTATTAAGAGCCCATAAAGAAATAAAGCAACTGCGTATTTGAACTAGTTTTCTTATAACGTGCACACTTTTAAATAAATAGAAAAGCAAAACTAAGTTACATCGTTTCACCTCACGTCAAAGCAAAGACTTTGATGCTAGTTTTCTTTAAAAAGTTACCTACACTTAATACTCAGGAAGTTATTCAGCAAGAACTCCGAACTCGTAGGTACTTTAGTTGGACAACGTAAAAGTTTTCGTGACGACCTACATGCAAACTAGGTATTGATGTTATTGTGAAACCTAAGGCCAGCCTTACACCCTGTAGTTCTTACGTTAGAGGGACGGGGCTATACTAAGGAATGAGATAGTGATATTCACCTCTTTAGTATAGCATTCCTTAGTATAGCTCCGTCTCTGTAACTTATGTAAGAACTTACAGGGTGCTTAGCCAAGTTGCCAATCGCTAGCGCTTAGTCGTCAATCGTAAACGAAAGGCAGCTAACTGTCTTTGTCGCACTAATATGCAAGAGTGACAGAGAGGGAAAACTACGATACGCTATACTAAGCGCTAGCGATTGGCAACTTAGCTAAGCATACTGGTGTACGAGCGATCTAAGCCAAATTTTTAGCGAAAATAATGTAATCGAATATGACTGACTTTCAATCAATTCGATATAATTTGTTGTCTTTGACACATATGTTATCGAGAAACACGTTATTTTTAAGTTAATGATAATAAATATCAATAGTTTTAACTAAAGATGTACTTGAACTCAACGTTTAAGGTTTTAAGTTGGCGAATAGAACACCTGTTTGTGATTTTTTGGTAGACTTGGGTGAGGTTGACTCTGAATTGGTCAAATAAGAAGGAATTTAAAGGTGCATTCAGATCAAACGAACATTCTATCCCCCACTCTACGAAATCAACAAATCGTGTTTTGTGTAACGAATGAATTTCGTAAAGTGGGGGATAGAATGCACCTTCAAACTAGGCTCTATTTAATAAAATTGTGTACATTTTGCCTATTAGCCATTACTCAATTTGTGATTCCTCCGAAGAATATACCCCAGCAAGTTTTAATACAGCTTATGGGCGATTTCCCACCATTTTTCAATAACTTCTAAGAATGGTAAAATCTGAATTGTAAAGTCTGCGCGCAACGTGGCTCGGGAGAAGGATGGGATTTGTTATTGATATGATAAGACTCCGCCGACTTGCACTGCATTTTTATATTTTATTATAATATCAGTTAAAATAAAGCTCTGTTTTTAAACAGAATCAGAAAAATATCGACGGCCCCTACGTAAGTTGTCGTAAGTTGAAAATGGCTAGTTTACAGGAGAGCACTTCAAAGTTTTAAATGTGTATTTAGGTGGTCACATAGTTCAACGGATTGCTTTGAAAATTGGCATAAACATTAATAAAGATACTGTCTTTATAGTGACATAATTACTTTTTTGATATATTTCATATTTTTGCCGGAATTGCACTTACGACAGTATATGACGGAGAAAAGAATCTAAAAATTGTGGTATGTATTACTAACTTCACTTTACGCTGGTGGTCATAAATGGTCTTTTATCGTAAGTTATACATACTACAAGATACGTCGGAATTATGCGTGTAACTTTTGTCGTATCTGTTATTTACTACATTATTTTGCGGAAAAGTTATAAAACTTTTTGTTAGTTACTATATTATGCCATTTAACAAACAATTTAATAGGAATTTTATGGAACCCTGATGGAATATTTTGAGAAATTTAAGCAGGTGAATAGTTTTTTTGTGTTTTATTATGAAAAATAGATCAGGTATAGTATGTTTGTACAATTTCTGGAAAATGTCGTATTGAATGAAGACGAGATTATGTAGTTGAGTTTGATGTAGCTTCATTGTTTGCGAGTACTGGAAACTATAAGGGTGTATCAACTGTTTTCGTTATGTTATTGCCATGGTTACGGTCGTTTGAGTCACACTATTTTTATGCAAGATTATGCTATTTGAACTATGGAAACATGCATTTTTCTGGTGTTGGTAAGTCCATTCCTTAATGGGCCACCTACAAACATGTACTACATGCATGTTTGCATAATTTAAATGTCATAATTTTGCATAAAACCAGCGTGACTCAGGCGACCGTAGCCATGGCAATAACAGAAAGAATAAAGTTGATTCACCCATAAAACTAACTAAAGATATTGTAGCTCGTAACGACCTACCTACCTACTGTGTACATGAAATTCATCGAACATTTCTTTAATATGATCCTTGTTGGTCGAAATAAAATATTTTTGAATTTGAATTTGAATTTCCTAAATAGTTGGTATTTCGTTTGACGAGGGGAGTAGTATTCGCAGATTGAAGCAAAGAGTTCCCTTATAATGTTGTAGTCCTGGTACTGGTCAACATTTTCATGGATAAATTTGAGCAGAGGGCTTCGAGAGTTGTCCGAATAGGCCGAGATGCTGGTTACGAAATGTGGATGACGTTTTGCTGTAATTCCTGATTTCTGGTGTTGGTAAGTCCGATCCTTAATGGGCCATCTCCAAACATGTACTACATGCATGTTTGCATAATTTAAGTGTCATAATTTTGCATAAAACCAGCGTGACTCAGGCGACCGTAACCATGGCAATAACAGACAGAAAAAGTTGATTCACCCATAAAACTAACTATAAATATTGTAGCTCGTAACGACTTACCTACTGTGTACATGAAAATCATCGAACATTTCCTGAATGTTGCTATTGCGATTGGCGAGGGGAAAATTATTCGTAGATTGAAGCAAAGAGTTCTCTTATAATGTTGTAGTTCTGGTACTGGTCAACATTTTCATGGATGAATTTGAGCAGAGGGCATTCGAGAATTGTCCAAATAGGCCGAGATGCTGGTTACGAAATGTGGATGACGTTTTTGCTATAATTCCTGATAGAGTTGTTGATGTGTTACTTATCGATCTTAATGAGATGCATCCCAGAATAAATTCCACATTTAAGAGAGAGGTGGCTAGCACATTTCGTTTTCTTGATGGGTTAGTAATGCTAGGTCAAAATGATCATCTGTCACAAAAAGTCTGAAAAGCTAACCTTTTCTCGCGGTTCTTTGATTCACAATACATGCGAAATGAGTTTATATCGATTATTCACATCACATCATTCGCCTATTTCAATTCACTGCTGGACACAGCTAAGGTATCTCCTGTTACCTCCTGTTACCTAAATTATTACAAATGTTGCAACATGTCAGATGAGACGAGACGTTGGAGAGCTTGGAGAGGAATAGATATGGTTGGTGACAAAGTCAGCGTACAAGGAGCTTAGGGACGTTTCGAAATCGCCACACAGTAGAGAGGGCAGTATTCTTGCCTCATATTAAAGGAGTGACAAACGAAATTGGACGCCTATTACGCCGAAGGTTTAGCATTAAGACGATTTTGCGTCCTCATACCAATATGATTATTTCTTATGCTCTTCAAAGGACGGGAATTCACTTGGCAGCTCGGGTGTTTATGAGATACCGTACGACTTCGGTAAGGAACGACATAATGAGTCTAGACTCGGAGCAAATATGGAGTGTCAAGGACAGGGAGATAGACAACTCGGCTGTGGTGGACGCATACGATACAGGCGTTGCATTTCTGAAACGCTTTGAGAAAGCGAGGATGCTGGTACGGTAAAGATGCTACCTGCCACGGAAGATATATCTTCTGTATACAGAGCGATTAAGATTAATTTCAATCGGGATGGGGGCTGGACAGAGTCAACGGCATGGAAGCCGGTAATCTCCGAACTAATAATGATTGGTTACGTAGTGTTTGGTGACACAAACCTGCAGTCGGACATGACATCAGTGCCGGCGCAAGACCACCATTTACCGAGTTTAACCGTTTAATTATAATTTTGCACACTTAGTACATGAAAACAGTCTGTCATTCAGCATTAGAAACGTAATTTTGAAATTATAATCATAGACATGGCAGATTAATGACTTCTCTCACAGTGCAAAGACATTTGAAAAATCAGTTCACAAATATGCCTTCAGCTTCAACTACATCATATGAGATCAATATTAAGTGTTTTTCAAGGTAATTATAATCATAAAGAACACGCATATCGCTTTCATGATTGAAGTGATATGATTGTTTTGTCTTCGACATTAACACAGAAATGCCGTTTTAAAACAGTGAATTCTGCATTTCTTTATTGTTTGGTTCAAAAGGAAGCGGCGAACCTGTATAATGAGCAGAAATTATTGAAATACGCCAACATTATAATTGTAAAGTGTAGTAACTCTGTATTTGATCCGGCGCATACTGTCTTAAATATCACTTACAATAGAAATTTAAAAACAGTTTCCGACGAAAAATGTCTCAAGTATACATACAACACAAAAAAATAAATAAAATCCAACGTAAATAGTAGTATGTTAAACTTAAGACAAAACACCGATCTTAAACTCCGAAGTAAGTTGTGGTAAGTGATAACATACTACAGTATTCACCGGTATTATAAAAAAAATCAAAATCCATACTAATTAATTCGCACCTGATTTCTGAGTGAAATCCAACAAATTGCCAACTTTGCTTAGTGGTTTTAAATCATTTTTATTTCTGAAGCGTCTTTTATTTCATCTCGGATCACTTTTTCTTTTAACTACAACGGCTGTTTCAAAATTAATTTTGGTCTTGCAGGTAATTTGAGTTTGTTCCCGATGCAGTGTCATACTTTTATCGAATAAAATGTATCGTTTATCCATTTTTGTCTCATCTAGTTGTTAGTTTTTGGTAAAAAATGATCACTCACGAAAAACCTCTGCTCCACCGCGTATAAGATCGTAACTGGCACTTACGCTGCGCGAGCGCGGATGGCCGCCCCGTATTAACTGTCGTAAGTACACTTACTACAGTATACTACGGTGCTTTTTTAAGATACGATAGTTTTCGGGTGTCAAAAACCTATTTGTAATAGGTTTTTCTAATTTTTTCTTCGTGGAACGGAAACATTGCTAAAAGATATGATGTTTTATGAAATAAAAACAAAATCCCAAATTTCAAGTTACGACAACTTACGTAGGGGCCGTCGATATGTTGCTTAAACTATGTAGGTACTCGTAGAATAAGAATTATGAGCTGAATTTAATATTTACATTAGCGGAAGCCAAAATGGCAGTAACCCTGCCTTCAAAGTCAAAGAACCGGGGTTTCAATCACGGTAGTGGTTTTATGATCATCACATTTTTTTGTTTCCTAGTATTTTTTCAAAGAAGAAGAAGAGTCAACGGGAACCAGTCTAGAGGACGCTCTCCGATGCGTTGGACAGACCAAATTTCAGCTTAAACCAATACTAAACACCCCTTAACACATGTACAAGATAAACCTCGGCCAGGGATAATTTGCGCAGAATAATAAAACGTTCGACGTGACGTGACCACGATTGCTCTGCCAAGAGCATAATTATCGACAAAGAAGAAGGATAGTCATTTTCACAGAATTTATTTTAGTAGTTTATTTAGGTAGATAGTAAATGTATGGTGTACCTACTTCGTTGCATAATTTGCAAAAATCTAGCTTCATTTACGTGCGACTAGGTTGATTTGTGTAAAAGCTCCCCTTGGTATTTATTTGTTTTTTTTATTGACGTCTGTCAAACAAAACGTCGCTCTTATGTACCATAACTTTCACACAAGCGCGAATACAAAAATGCAAAAGTTGCAGGCAACAGACAAACAGAATAATAAATTTGGCCAAGTTCGCCGCGGGCGATGCGTCGCAATAAATTCTACACAAAGCGGAATCGACGATGTGACTTGGGAGTAATTTACCTGGTAAAACTTTTCTACTTGCCCCGGTCAATATTCATAACAATGGTATTGGAAATAAGTGTCTAGACTTTTTAGGGTTCCGTAGCCAAAATGGCAAAAACGGAACCCTTATAGATTCGTCATATAAGTCTGTCCGTCTGTCTGTCACAGCCGATTTACTCGGAAACTATAAATGCTACAGTGATGAAATTTGGTAAGGATATAGACCGCTACAAAATTATGATACTATATTGTAAAAAAAAGAATTGGGGTTGGGGCCCTCCATACATGTAACTGCGGGATAGAATTTTTTTTTAGATGTATATAAGCGTATATCACATTTTTATTTGAGTGAACCGTTTTCGAGATATCAGCTGTCAAAGTCTGAAAAATGTGTCCCCCCCTCTATTTTTTAAACTACGTGGTATACGATTCTAAAAAAAAAATATGCTATGCATATTAATAAACTCTATCAACGAATTTTGGTTTGATTACATTATCTCTTATAGTTTTGAGATAGGTTGATTTAACTGTATTTTTTAATGATAATGGTACGGAACCCTTCGCGCGCGAGTCTGACTCGCACTTGGCCGGTTTTTATATTGTTTTCGTCTTGCATCCGTCTGACAAGGGGTTTCACAACAACGTCAAATAATAATACTTTTGTCACAGTATATTTAATAGTACATTGTATATTAGGGCGGTAAATAAGAAACTTTTCACTTCTCATGCTCTTAAAATGTTATTTTAGTCCCTGCATATCGGGACTAAAACTCTTTATTAATCTCTAGGGACTAAAGTAAAATTTTTTTAATTGACGTTGGAAACCCGTAAACAGCCACACTCACGGTGTTCAAGAATAAAGGTTAGTCGTCATTTTCAGTGTTTGTGTATGGACCACTTTTGTGCATGCCGTGTATACAACCTCTAAACTTTTTTTTAATTGACTTTGGAAACCCCTAAATAGCCATTTCTGGTGTTTATGATTTTTGAACGAACGATTATTGACATTGAAAATAACCTCAAAATGTCAATCATGCAAAAATATTAAGGAGAATCGATTTATTTTCTTGATATACATGTATATTTAATACTTGTTTAATATATGTATGATTAAGATTGAATCTAATTTATTACTCATGTTTTAATAACCAATTAGCTTCAAAATAGTTATGTAGTTAGCTCCAATTCGTTGGCTAAATATGCAAGTATTTAAAGCGTCATATTTCGAAAAAGGAATACAGATAAAACTAAAACGCGGAACGAATTTGATTGCTTATTTTTTGTGTTTTTGTCCATAAGTAATATTGTTCAAATCGTAGTTATATAATTTACGATGTCACGTCATGCGATGAAGAAGTATTAACGCCTTACTCCAGAATGAAGAAGAATGCAAAAGAGGTGGTGCAAAATCTTTTGCCGCCGAAATCTAGTGTAATATATTCAAAAGCGTATCAAACTTTTATGGATTGGAAAACTGGAAAGCAAATTAGGTACCAACGTCATTTATGGAAGGCGTATTTCTGACATATTTTGATGAAAAATCTAAGAAATATCAACCGTCATCACCTTGTAGCATATTATTATATTCCATGCTTAAAACCACACTGCAACTAAACCATATAACTTGAAAAAGTTTGCGAACTTATCGTCAAGTGGCCATGTTCCGAAGAAATCGGAAGTTTTGACATCGCAGAACATACATTTTTTTTGTTTCTTATTTGTTCTTTCTGTTATTAAATACTGAGATTATGTATACCGTAGTTTTTTTCCTAGCATTCTAAGTGAAAAGTAGAGTGTTTAATTCGGGACTAAACAGCCATAATGACACTCGAACTACATCCACCCTCGCTACGCTCGGGTGGATAAATATCTCGTGTCATAATGGCCTGTTTTAGTCCCTCGTTGAACAATCTACTATTACACGAGTTAAGTAATTTTTTTCCCTTTCGCTCTTAAAGACATATTGGTAAGAACGAAAGGGACAAACAATACTTTTGCGGCTTGTTAAATTAGGAGACGTTTATGAATAAGGGGGTAAGTCTACGCGTTTGTTTCGTACATTTCCACGTACGAGGTGTACGTTTAGTATCACTATAATTTCAGCAGGAAACGTCCACCACTGGACAAAGCCTCCCAAATGTGGGAGGTATATGCCATAATCGCGGTTGTCTATTGTTTGCCCGACAGTTATTTAACATAATATTCATATGCCCGAATCTAACTTGCCCGAATTTCATTTGCCCGAATGATTTGTTTACCATAAAAATTGTATGACATACTGCTTGTTTACCCGAATATTACCTTCCATAATCATATAATGCCATCCTATTTCTTTTCCATATTATTAAGTGCAATAATATGGTTTAATAGAATATTCAAATGCCAGAAGCAATTGTTGCCATATTAATTGTTGGCCATATTATTAAGTGCAATAATATTATTTAATGGAATATTCAAACGCCATCAATAATTATCAGTTTTTTCAAATAAGTACTAGCTATATTATTAAAAGTTACAAGCGTTTGAAAAAACGGGCTTCTGGGAACCGGTCGACGAAGCCCCGCTGCGCGGGGCTTCTATTCCTGCTCTAAGGGATGAAAGGTACCTAACGAACCTATCCGGGTTAGGGTGGGAGAACTACAATATGTTCTTTTTTAATGCGGGGGGCTTCGCCCCCCGAGCCCCCCTTGTGGGGGGCTTCGCCCCCCCCGTCCCCCCTTTTTTGGTTTTACAAAAATGAGGATGCGTAAACAATTATTTAAAAATACTTAAGTATTTTTTAGTCAACGCTTTTAACTCCGCCCTACCCTAGAAACCTAACCAATCCAAGTTGGTTTTGCCCTGGTTTATTACTTGAACATATTTTTAAACCATTAACCTAGCACTGTGTATGCACAAAATTAAGTAGGCTAAACCTGTAGGATGCCATTTAACATTATGACAAATATTCTCGGCCAAAAAATTTAGGACGACGTTATGCGACACCACAGGCACCCAGAATACTAACCTAACCTACTTTTTAATAGCAGTTTCACTTTGTGGAGGGTCATTTGGATAACAAGTTATGTTATGGCATGTAATATTTACGGATTCCGATGATTCTGACAAAAAACATTATGGAAATTGTCTTTTCTGGTAGCTAATTTGGATGACAAACGATGTTGTGGCATGTGATAATTACGGATTTCGATGATTCTGACAAATGACATTATGAAAATTGACGTTATGGGAAACAATGTTTCTGGCAAATGATTAATATAGTAAACAATAAGTATGACATAAGATGTTATGAGAAACAATATTATGTGTGTTGAATAGGATGGCAAATAAAATTATGGCAAATGAAATTCTGGCAAATGGGGGTATCCCCATAATCGCCACTATTGGCAGGCGGGTTGGCGATCTCAATTTTCGATTTATTTATTTATTTTTCTTACAATTAGCACTAACAGCTAAACCTTACGTGCTAATTGACATTTCATTTCTTATCTACGTACTATTATGCAACATTAAATAAATAATTAAATAAAACATAAAAAATATCATGAAATTGAAATGTGAAATATTAGGTAAGTATACAAAATTCATTAGGTAGGTACTTAGAGGACAAGAGGTATTTTATACAATGTAGTAAGTTTTATACAATATAACAATGATGCCAAAAAATTTGGATATTGAAATAGGATAAAAATTAAAAATATTATGTTAGAATGCGAAAATAATGTCAAGATATAAGAATTAAAATTATACAATTAATTAGCGAATTACAATTTTAAAATATGTCAATAGCACCCTTGTAATTGCGGTGCACAATGTGCTGCACCGCAATTACAAGGATGCTGCTGCCCATCCACACCATACTGGTGCGTTTGGCAAGAGTCTACCGACATACCCGGGATATTATTACAAGTACCTACGAATTAATTAAATTAAATTTCATATTTTGATTCCACTTAGTGAAGTAGCAACACTGCAATTAAGATTGTATGTAGCTGAAGTTCTAAATATGCCACGGTGATACTTACAAACATACAATACCTACTATAGGAAAAGACTAAAAACAACAACGAAAACAATAATAAAGGCTCATTTAGATTGACCCACGACTTGTACGAAATTTTCATGACGTTTCTGTAGATCAAATCGTATACTATACAAGCATACATCGCAAACGTCGAAATTCTTACATTTTGAGGATTTGAATGTCTTTGTCGCTCCAATGAAGGCGTCATAAGAGTGACAGAGACAAGTCCTAGATATTCGTGAAATTCGCGGAAGGCTCGCTGTAGTCTAGAGAAAAACTCATCCTTTTCAAGCGTCGTCTGGGCAGCAGTGTTATTCACTAAGGAAACCGCCTTGCTGTCAGCGCTGTGTCAGTGCTGCGGCAGCGTCGAGCCAAAAAATGGTATTCACTAATGTACTTTAAACGACACTAGTGCTCGGCGACGAATGCGGCGTGAGCTGGAACTACATTGCGTCGAAAGTTTGACGTTTAATCTATGAACTTCGTATTCTCTAACGAAAAACAGCGACGAACTCGCCCACAACCTCGCTCACAGCCTCGATTCCTAATGTCAAATCAAACAGCTAGGATTTTAGACAAGGCTGTCTCGACATCGAGCTCGTTGACGAACGCAGCGTCGAATGTAAGAGAATAGCATAGCAGGGCTTTAGTCTGTTATGAAAAGACGGAACATGATAACACAACCTTTAGGTAAATAAAATCACAAATGTTTTTGTGTAATACACACGTAGTCGAAAAATAAGTTTTTTTTTTTTTTTTATACCACGTCGGTGGCAAACAAGCATACGGCCCGCCTGATGGAAAGCAGTCACCGTAGCCTATGGGCGCCTGCAACCTCAGGGTGTCACATGCGCGTTGCCGACCCAATAAAAATAACGTTGGCACAACAAGTGTGAGGTGAATTGTTAAATAGAATTACAGCTAAAGGAATTGGCCACATTAGATCTTACCGGATCCGACCTAAGACGAGCCAACCGACACTTCATCTTGAATCGGTCTAACGTCATGCTTCCCAGCAAAGCATGGACCTCTCCGCATGCAGAATTGCGGGTCACCATTCTCCTCATCATCCTATTTAAGGGCTGTGCCCTTGTCGTTGGAGTAATCGCCATCTCTCTCTGTCGTCCGTCAATTCCTTCACCTCCTTGTACGACCGTATAAGGGCGTATGTAGACCAACTGAAGGAAAAGGCACAGGTCAGCCTTTTCCTTCAGTTGGTCTACATACGCCCTTCGCGGCCTTCCCCTTCCCCTCCTTGCTTCTATGTGCCCTTCTATTAGATTTTTGATGAAATTTTCATGTCGTATAAGGTGGCCAAATATTCTCAAACTCTATTCCCGTGGCGGTGGAAACAGCGGGCTGCTGGGGAGATGACGCGAAAAAACTTATACGGGACATCGGACGTCGTCTCCGACAAAAAGGAGAGCAACCTCGCTCAGAGTCGTTCCTGGTGCAACGGCTGTCCATGGCTATTCAACGCGGAAACGCTGCGAGTGTTATGGGCACTTTTGCACCGGGAACGACGATGGGCGGCTTATTTTCCTAATAATAATATGTTATTTTTAGTCTTTTTGTTTTTAAGTTAGTTTTAATTTTAATTGTTTGTAGAAGCTTTAATATATGCTAAACAAAAGAATTCTTAATGTTAAAAAATAAACATTTTCAATACAAAAACACGTTAATACTCAAGCAGTCATGTCCATTCATTTGAAAACTTCAAAGTTCTATTTGTGACACGTAACTGGTGGAATGTGTACGTCAGAACTGAGATGAGCAGACGGACAAAGACGGGACCTTTGACATCTGCCCCATTGATCCACTTTGTGACGCAACCGATCGAGAATATTGGACCATCTTGGGTTACACGTTTAGCTACAATAGGTTAAAGCGAATCCCGCTCAGACTATTTTTATCAAAGCAGCAGCAAGAAAGGCATTACTTTCGTCTTCCGCGATACAGAATGTGTAGCTAATTAGTGTAACCCGCTATAATTACTTGCGTATTTTTTGCATGCAATTAATTTTCCCACCCTCCCGCCGCAAAAATAAATACGCAAATAACTATAACAAACCACCACCAATAACACTATACTCGACACGTGTTTCGCCTCTCTACGAGGCATCATCAGGAGTTGACGATGTTGTCGGTCTGGTGTCCGGCAACAGAATGAGCTGTCCTGTCTGGTCGGCCATATTTATACCCTCACCCTGACCCCGCCCCCTACCCCCTTCTCCCCCCCTGGCAACGGAAAAAATTCGTAATAACGGCGATGACGCAACATTCAGCTGCTCGTTAATAATTACACCTCTACCGTTGTACCTAACTATTTCCAATTGTTCGAGAACGTTCAAACGTAAACCTTTATCACAAACGTGCAGAACATTAAAAGAGTGGTCCTCAGATAAACTATGGCCACTCTCTATCAAATGCTTCGCGAAATTTGAACGTTCTGGATGGTTATGCCTATAAGATGTAACATGCTCCTTATACCTTGTGTTAAAATTACGGCCCGTTTGCCCCACGTACACCTTATTACAATCATCACAAGTTAGCTTATACACACCAGACTTCTTGCCAGTCTCAATTTGATCTTTGCCGTTACAAAGTTTTGAATGTAACGTATTGTTTGTCTTAAAGGCAACATTAATATTATTAGACTTCAAAACTTTGTAAATCTCATCTGATAGTTTGCCAACATACGTAATACTTGCCTGAAATTTCTTGGTGGGTTCAGACGGCCGTGCAGCATACAACATGTTTCTTCATGTTTCTTTCTGATTATACCATCTACAACTGACTTATCGTAGCCATTAGAAACCGCCAAGTGATAGATGTTATTCAATTCTAGCCGATAATGGTCATCAGAAAGAGGCACAGTCAACAATCTATGCACATAACAATGAAAAGCCGCTAACTTATGTTGCCACGGATGTATAGAAGAAGCCGGTATAACTGCGTCAGTCTGTGTAGGCTTACGGAAAATTCGGAAATCGTGTCTGTTATTAACCCTTGTGATCGTCAAGTCCAGGAAATTAAGTGAATTGTCTTGCTCTAATTCTTTCTTAAACTTAATTTTCGGGTGCTTGTTATTAACCTCGGTAAAAAAATGCATCCAGCTGTGTCACACTGCCCGTCCAACAAATAATTAAATCGTCCACGTACCTAAAATAATACAAAATATCCCTATTACCTACAATATGCTGGTTTTCAAAGTCATCCATAAAAATATCAGCCATTAAAGGACTCAATGGTGAACCCATAGCCAAACCATCATTTTGCAGGTAATATTGACCCCCCAAATCTAAAATAATTTTGTTTCATACAAATAGCAGTGAGTTGCAATAATTCATCCACCTCTCCCGGATGCAGCCGCTGTCTTTCAAACATACCACGAAGGATGTCCAATGTTTCGACATACGGTACATTTGTAAACAAACTGTCTACATCCAATGAAAGAAGGATAGCATTCTCAGGCAAGTTAATACCCTTGATCCTCTTTACTAGATCTAAACTATTCTTTAAACAAAACTTAGGCCGAAATTGGGATTTATCTCTAATAATGCAATTCAATCTCTTTGCTAAATTATAAGATGGTGCACCCAAGTATGACACCACTTGGATTCATGGGGATAACCATATTCTTCTCATGCTCGGTTTCAAACACAAACGAAGAATCCTTAACCGCATGCCTAAGATCTTTCTGGAACGCTGGAGTTGGGTCTTTCCGTAAGATAGAAAAGCCATCACCTTGGATAATATCTAATACTTTCTGATTGTATTGACCCCGTTCCATGATCACAATGCAATTGCCTTTGTCTGCCTTTGAAACCACTAGATCATTATCTTGCACCTTTTGTTGTATAGATCTTAATAATAACATATTAGATCGTACCCCCGCATCCTCTACTAGACCAGCACCTTTAATAACATTAGCTACCATGGTTTTTGTGTCTACCTCACCACGCCCCCGAACAATAGCAACCTCGGCATCCACAGCCAAATTTTCAAGAACTCCCTGTTTTAGCTTAGGCTGGAAGTTATATTTCAATCCCTTCTCCAAAAGACCTACTTCATTTCCCGAAAATTCGACTGTAGTGAGGTTCTTCATGCGAGGGTGGAACTGGTGATGAGTTGGTGGTGCTCACGAGATGTATATTGCACAGCTTAACAAATTGCACAGATTAACTGCAGCTTCTAATTCTTCCTTAGGCAGAGGTGAAATAGTACCACCAACTCATCACCAGTTCCACCCTCGCATGAAGAACCTCACTACAGTCGAATTTTCGGGAAATGAAGTAGGTCTTTTGGAGAAGGGATTGAAAGAGGGATTGTAAGCCTACACAGACTGACGCAGTTATACCGGCTTCTTCTATACATCCGTGGCAACATAAGTTAGCGGCTTTTCATTGTTATGTGCATAGATTGTTGACTGTGCCTCTTTCTGATGACCATTATCGGCTAGAATTGAATAACATCTATCACTTGGCGGTTTCTAACGGCTACGATAAGTCAGTTGTAGATGGTATAATCAGAAAGAAACAGAATGGCATGATCAATAATTATGTTGTATGCTGCACGGCCGTCTGAACCCACCAAGAAATTTCAGGCAAGTATTACGTATGTTGGCAAACTATCAGATGAGATTTACAAAGTTTTGAAGTCTAATAATATTAATGTTGCCTTTAAGACAAACAATACGTTACATTCAAAACTTTGTAACGGCAAAGATCAAATTGAGACTGGCAAGAAGTCTGGTGTGTATAAGCTAACTTGTGATGATTGTAATAAGGTGTACGTGGGGCAAACGGGCCGTAATTTTAACACAAGGTATAAGGAGCATGTTACATCTTATAGGCATAACCATCCAGAACGTTCAAATTTCGCGAAGCATTTGATAGAGAGTGGCCATAGTTTATCTGAGGACCACTCTTTTAATGTTCTGCACGTTTGTGATAAAGGTTTACGTTTGAACGTTCTCGAACAATTGGAAATAGTTAGGTACAACGGTAGAGGTGTAATTATTAACGAGCAGCTGAATGTTGCGTCATCGCCGTTATTACGAATTTTTTCCGTTGCCAGGGGGGGAGAAGGGGGTAGGGGGCGGGGTCAGGGTGAGGGTATAAATATGGCCGACCAGACAGGACAGCTCATTCTGTTGCCGGACACCAGACCGACAACATCGTCAACTCCTGATGATGCCTCGTAGAGAGGCGAAACACGTGTCGAGTATAGTGTTATTGGTGGTGGTTTGTTATAGTTATTTGCGTATTTATTTTTGCGGCGGGAGGGTGGGAAAATTAATTGCATGCAAAAAATACGCAAGTAATTATAGCGGGTTACACTAATTAGCTACAAATTCTGTATCGCGGAAGAGCAAAGCAATATTGTTCATCCTTGAATATGGACTTCCGCAAAGTAACGCCTGATTCAATTTATTACTTTCGTGACTGAATGGTTCAGTTCAGATCAACTTTCAATATTGAGTCATACTCATGCGTTTTTGGAACTCATGTCCGGAAAATCAGTTGGTATACCACTAGCTTTCGGCAAGAGAAAACATCGTGAGGAAACCTGCATACCACCACGAAGAAATTCAAAGTATCAGTGATGGGCATCAATAGTATCTCTATATTTTACATATTTATAAGGTTTATTAAGAAATCTCTTTGATATGCTTATAGAGTTTCTATTTGTTCTTGATAATGCTTTATCCTCCTGCCTCCTGCCTACATGTGTCCTACATTTTCTTATTCTATGTCAGTTAGACATATTTCCAATTAGATTTGGCAAGACATAATGTAGGCTACAGCATTTTAAAGCCCTTAGTACGCTAAATGTTATTGTTGCAAAGGGTGCAACGTTATACAAAAAAATATTTTAAAAAAACAACAATTTTTCATACAATGGTCCTGAAGTACTAAGTTTACTGCACTTAACCGGTTGCCGTCATAATATATAATCATACTATACTAATTTATCCTGAATAGTGTAAATGTCAAAATAATTTATTATAATATTTATAATCAAACATATTTTTATAAATCAAATTACCCAGTTTTAACTTTGCTAACTCTTAGCGAACGCCACAGAAAAAACTAGCAGAAAACTTGCGATGGAGACATTTCAAAAAACCCTATTTAACTTCAAAAGTTTTCAAACTATGAAGTTTACCGTCAAGCATGAAAGCACTGGCGAGAGCAAACTCGAAAAACTTCAATTTATTATACCATTGTATATGAAAAAGAAAGGAGCAGTCTTTAGACCAAATGGCAATGGTTAGTTTCTATAAGTTCCCAGCTATAACAGTAGAATCACGTCTTAATTAAACTTTAAGAAATGATTTTTTTTAAAGCTGTGTGTGGTTTTAATAGTCATATACAGTCACCATCAGATGTAATTTAGCGCCCAGGGTGCTCAAAAATATCTGAACAGGACTCTATTGTCATAGCATTAGAGTGCTTGTTCAGATAGTTTTAAGCACCGTAACCGCTCCTATACACCGTGTTTTTATTGATTTCCGTTAAATTAAAGTGAAGCTTATTTAGGTCAAAAATACTCTTACTGTTAATTGAGTTATTAAAAAAATAAGTTTAATGACTGAACAAGTGTATTGCAACCTTTATTACATCCTAATGAAACTTATTTTGACATGTGCCGTCAGTCACCTGAGATCTTATTCTTAAGGTTATCTCACACTTGCTGTTTCAATTATTATGTATGAAAACGAATTTTTTTCACCAATTAAACAAAAGCCAATATACTAGGCAACTTCTATTAATGTCCCAAATAACCTGTCCTATTTAACGGAAATCAATAAAAACACGGTGTATATCTGATAATTATACAATTTATCAAGACGCTTTTATGAGCACTAACTTTGTGAAAAACTCGCGAAAATATGTTTTCTCTTTATACGTACGCAACTGGCAGCGCTGAAGATGCTCATAAACTAAAGTGTTCGTTTACCATAATGTGCCGATTTGGGTTGTTTGCCACTGTCTTAGTTGAAAAATGGTTATTTAAATGTATAAGAACGTGAGAAAGTTATTGCTTATTAAACACCTATTAAAGAAAAAAAACTTCCAAGGACAATCCATGACTTTGGATTAGAATAAAGGAGAAGAATATTTAGAAAAAGCTTGCACTTGTTCTAAAAATACTGTCGTCTAAGATCAAATCGTTTTTTATAGCACAGCGAAGTTAACCCACTTATTCATTTAAGGAATAAAAAAAAGTTTTTTCCATAATTTTAAGTTCTTCAGTAGGCTTATCTGAGTACTAAAGTAATATTTTCTTGCGTCGTTTTAGTTAAGTCTTTGAACACAAACTACAAAGCCTGTCACGTTAAAACTTCATTCACTTTCAAACTTCAACCATTAGGATTTTATAGGAGCTAAATTGTCTCATATCTCGACATCATACTAACTTTGTTGGCGTGCAAAGAAAAAGCTAAAAGGTCCTTCAAACTGACTTGCTCTTTCAAATAAAGAAGCATTTCGAATGGCAAAACGGTCTTATTTTGATAATCTAACCGAGGCTACTTTATTGAATTTTCCAATCATACCACATCTATGTACTTAGGATTTCATGATTTAACATTAGTTGGCAAATTCCAGTTTACTTTTTCACTCAAGATATTAAGGTCCCTCGGGGCTATGGATAAAGCTTTGAGCTTAGATGTTATTTTAAGTTTATTTTCAGTAATAATAGAGGTAAAGTTGATTTGATTTGCAATAAGAATGATTTAATAAAGATGGATTTATTTGAGTGCTGCGGCAGATATAAATTTAGCTTTTGAGGTAAATTATTCTTTTTCGTCGCTTTGGCGTCTATTTTGACATATATAATCATCGAAGTGTCTACAGTCAAGTGCAAAAATATGTATCGAAAGAGTTCTCTAATAAATATGATACAACGTGCTTATTACACAAAATTAAAGTGTACTGGGACATATTTTTGTACTCAATAATAATAACTCAATAAATCATTATTATACTACTACATAAGGTTTTTAAATGTTCGGATTTACTGACTTACAAGTAAGATAAAATTTTTAAAAACCGATCAATACCATGTTTACCACAAAAGAAAGTAAGTCTAGTTACACACACTTCAGTTTCTCAGTACAATTTCTAGTGATATTCGGGGAGACGATATTCTACGGATTCTTTTATTTTTATGTTAACAGCACATGACAATCGTACCTAACGAGTACCTAACTAGACAAAAAAAAAGATTACCCATTTTCATGTTTTCAAGGATATTGAATATTTCACATTATTTAAAAATTGTAAACAATTTCAATTTAAAACAAAACCTCACTCCAATTTTTCATCGTTCCATACCTATTTTAAGTTTATAATTTATTCTCATTCTTTCGTAAACTCACAGAGGGAGCCTTATACACCTAATATGCTAATACTTACAAAGTTCAACAGAGAACGGACTCAAATTATAACTTCTAAATTAAAAATGAGCTCAGCTTAGTAACGGTAGCTACAGGATGAATAATAAGTGAGTATTTCTTTAGCACTAAGAGTATAACAAATCTAGTTTTCTTAGTAGTTCGGTTGGAAAGTGAAGACACTTGAAATGTATAGCCGTATCTTTCTCCCACACGCCTTCACTTCAACGCCACACGGACTGTACCACCTTATAGTTATAAAGGAAGCGCCCTACTTGTTGACAGACGATTCAAGGGTGAAGGTTTTAGAGTAAAGGCACATACAGGTTGTTTCCTGAGTAACGTTGAACATTTCCGGATTAGGTGCATTCCACGAAAAAGTCCACCGATGTCCCGTACGAACACGGTTTTTCTCAAAATTGTGGGTTTATCGAAGTTCTCTTTCGTGACTAGAAGAGTCCAAAAATACTCAAAAATATACGTGATACTAATAACTCTGAAGAAAACTCAAATTATCGAAATATCCACGCGTTTGTACGGGACAACTCATGGAATGCTCCATTAAATCCCGTTTCTTTCCAAACAACTCGTTTTTTTCCGGATTTTTTCCGAAAAATCAATGAAAGTTTCCAGACTAATTTTCAACATTAAACCAATGTGAATTAGGTCTAATTTTCACTTATACCAGGAGAACGCGATGTCATCGAGGAAAAGTCAATTGAAATAGACGGTAAGGAGTGATAGTGACAGTGCAATGATTATTTCTGTAAAAACCCGAAAAAAAAGGAAAAAAGCGAAGTTTTCATACATTCCCGAAAAAAACATTTGATTTTTTCCGACATTTTCAACGCTCCTGAGTCACTGACACATATTTGTTATACTGGACAACTTTTAGAATTAGACTAGCGGCAAAGTCTCGGGAAACACCGTGTATATGTGCCGGCCTTAGCCGACCAAAAAAAGGTCAATGTGAACGTCAAAACATCGGTTAACCTGCGATAACACTGTAAAACATTTATAGTTCATAAAGTGTGATGTTATTTGCGCCTACGTCCTCAACAAACATATACAAGATGAATAACGCCATAAGCTCCATCGACAATGTGGCCAAATAACAAAACAAATTAAAAACTGTAACTAAAAAAAGCATTAAAACGAATTCAAATCTTGCGTTATTTCAAAACGACCTGTATAATAATACACCTATGTAGGTATACAGGGTGGAACAGAACGACGATCTTTCCCGCTACCGACCGAGTCTACCAACCATTACGATGAACTTTCAGTATGGGACATAGAAATATCTTAAAAAAAAATAACCCCTCATACAAAGTGACTGATTAGTTAGAGCTCAATAGTATGGAAAAGTCAATTTTCCATGTACATTTTCGATGTTGGTCCCACACTGAAAGTTCATCGTAATGGTTGATAGACTCGGTCGGTAGCGGGAAAGATCGTCGTTCTGTTCCACCCTGTATAACTCTTGTGACAATAAATAAGAGAATATAAGCTTCTTCATAACGGATCTGACACAGTTGTATGTTTCGTTTACCTTCTCCAGTTTAAACAATTTCAGCATAAGACATATTTACTTTATTCTCCCTCCTCTGGTATTAATTAACTTTTGCGCAAATTATGCACGTATGCATACAAGTAAGAAGTTAACTCTGGTTTTCGTTTTGATTTGCGATTTTCACCGCGCAATCAGGGTAATTCGGCTAAAGCAATGTATGGAGTAGTTTTTTTTTTTTTTATGCTATAGGTGGCAAACGAACAGACGAATCGCCTGATGGAAAGCGATTAACGTCGCCCATGGACACCCGCAACACCAGAGGCGTCGCAAATTTAATATTTACGAATATATTTACACGGTATGACAGCATGTACCTACACTACAATGAGAAATTAAAAATTGAAAGACAAATTCCAAAATACATGAATATAAATAATACATTTGTAAACATTTTGATGACTAATATTTTTGAGTATCAGCTTTATTAATTACTGTGTAGGTAATTAATAAAAAATATTATTAAGACATGAAATGAGTGGGAGCTATTTTTTTCCATTCTCTCTCACATAATTTAGCGAGAGCTATGAACTTACGTAAATTAACTATTAAGTACATAATAATTGTACTATTTTGATAGTGGACTCGATCCTCGCTCCGGGGCTTTCCTTTTGCAGTGGCTGTCCAATGCAGTTCAACGTGGTAACGCGGCGAGCGTGATGGGCACCTTAGTATGTGGGAATCCGCGCAGCGAATTTTGTTGATGTCATTTGTTAGGTATATGTTTAGTTTAGTATTATTTAGGAGGTAATTATGGTTGTTGTTGTATTTCATGTGATGTATATTGTAATTAAATGTTTATATTACTAATTATACGATGAATGCTTTTGTTGTGCTTACTTGGGTTCATTTTGTACATTTCTTGTACGGACCTCTAAAAGGTGCTTTAAAACCGATCTCGATCACCGTATCCTACATTCAGTAAAGATAAAACCTCTTTGTTAGTTACGAAAGGGCTTTCAAGATGATTAAGAATGTAAATTGTCAAGGTTTTAGTGACGATAACATTTCCGTTTATAGGCACGAGTACATACCTATAGACACACACACAAGTTATTTTACCCTAATTAGTTCAGTTAGTTTTAATTAGGTATAAAATGCGAGTCATACATTTTATTTTCAACATAAAAACCAAAATACTGCTTTTAAACAGCTTCATTATCATAAAGATTTACTCAAATTAGTTAGTTACAGAATATACGTGTTCTGATTCACTCTGTATACAGAATGTAAAAAAATAGTGACTGAGTAATCTTTCTAAAGGGCACATTGAGTGCAGTCTTCTGAACACGAAAACACGGGTCATATTTTTCGTTACTTACTAGTAATTGTTATAATTTATTTATTTATTTATTTTAAGTATATTTACACAGCACTATAGTTACATGACTAATACACTGTGAAACTAAATACAATTAACAAAATACACTTGACACTCTATCTTCAATATATTAGTTATCATTATTTATTTATTTCATATTCCAATAAGTTTCACAGCATAACAGTAAAAACCAAATCACTGTGAACTAAAAATTTACAAAACAAATAGCTATATATTATATTATAATATGTATGATTCCTGCACATAAAAAATGTATTTAAGTAATAAAACCATTCATATGAATATGTATATTTTTTTTGTTTACATTTCCATGATTAATTTTCGCCAAAACAAAATACAATTTCAAAATAACGAATGTCATAATTACTAATCCTTCTCTTTGATTGACGGAGGGCTTTAAATTCAATTACTCAATTATCCTTTCAGAGGATTCGAGAACCCAATTTTCAGAGAATTCTCACCTGTAAATAATTACCCAAATATTTAATTACTACCCGATATGAATAGGCTTCCAAAATTACTTTACATCAAACAATAAACCTCGCGCAAACGATTTTCAACCTTATCCTAAAGATCCTATGTACTGACCTGGCTTATCAAGGTCACTGATAAACTCCTCAGTTTCCACATATCCTAGTACTTTGGTCACTAAAGTCACAAAAATAAAGAGTGGTAAACACCACCCTTTCGACGGAACCACTTTTTGACACATCTAATCCACTCTATGACATTTCACAGAAAAAAGCACTATCGAAAATGTTTTTCCTTTTTCAAATTAACATTTCGCATGCCAAACGGAAATTTATCGTATCGTACACCGAAACCGAAAAACCGCAACGATCAATCACTTCTGTCAAGTTAACACTTTGATTTATTTGAAATTTTAACTGAATCCCGAATTAATTTAATGAAAAAATCTCCTTTTATATTTTTTCACACTTTTTTTAAACTTGTACCAAGTTAGGTTTAAGTTAATTAGTCTTTATTACACTGTTATAATTACGTCGAGTCGGCACGCACAGCGATAATTTTGATTCGACGCGCCGTGATCCGTGCGTTCTCGTCGAAGCCGCGCGGCGCACTGATCGAAAACCGATAGAAGCTGTGAAATACGATCAAAATTTTGAAAAAGGAATCAGCGTCTGATTTTGAATTTCGAATGTTTACGTCCTTATTAAAGTTTATTAACAACCAGTGAACGGCCACAAACATAAAACAGGATGTAAGATGGTAACCATTCTTATAAATCTGCAGTTTTTTTTGTTGAATTGTAAATCTCAAATTTTATTTATTTTTTGTATTTTTACCGATAAGTCACTTAAAAATTACATTAATTCCTGATTTAATTCTGTTTATATTTACATCTAATACTAAGTAAGAACTTTTTATATTATGTAGAGCAAGTTTATATTCAGTTTACTTTTGCACCTGGTACGACGCGTGGGAGGTTTTTTAAATAGGTTTATTATGGGCCATTTTTTACAAAGTTGTCCCCCTTTTTTTAATTCGGAACTTTTAATATGATTTCCACTCAGAATCGCGAGCTGTTTCGAACATGATAGGATTGATAGGAGAAAATATTGGACCAAAATTTTTTTCTTCCATTCTGTTACCATTTTTTTATACATTGTATGGTGGTGTCGGAGTGAAAGCTTGAAAATTGGATGCAAATTGTAGGACTATTTTTCTTTCCTATTAGGATCAAAAGAGGTTACGATTCGGAGTAGACATAACATAAAAAAATAGGTACCTATGTCACAAACAAAAGGGGCGGGGGGGCAACTTTGAAAAAAAAGTCACTTATTATTTTATTTGTTTTCGTTGTATTTTTAGGGTTAGCTTTTGGATACTCATTCATTATTTACGAATTACTTATTTAAATCGCAATATTGCCTCTCATATTGTACACCGATAGTGTTGCCGGTAATTTGAAGTATTGTACTTACTGTATTTCGCGCTTATGTATTTTACAATTGACGAGACACATAAAGTTCGCTAAAATATATTTTGTGGAATAACTGGAATTGGTTTCTTAAATATTTTTTGAGTTGTATTTTTTTAACTAGGATCTCTACTATGTGTATATATTTAAATATTAGATGTCATGTGGAAAAAAAAATATCGAAGCTTACCAACTCTGAATCCTGAGCTTTTGCGGCCGTGAAATTTTTTTATTTATTTATCTAAGGAATTCTAAGACAGTTTCCATTTAAATTCACTTCTAAAATAGCCGTTACCACAGATTGAGGCACTTTACCTCCCGTAGAAAAGAATCAAGTTTATTTCCCCATAGAGCTCGTTGGATTCCCGTGGGCCTTTTACGACTACTAGGTACCCATCATGTAACGAACCCTCTTTTAGGCAGGTTCATTACAGATTTACTTTGTTTTTTATCTGTTGGTTTCATACGTTTGGGGTTTATGGACGACCATTTTGCGCTACAAAAAATATTTTAGAATTATAACTAACGTGAGACTCAAACATATAATTATTACTTAAATATTTATCAAACGGGTTACTCATGTAATTTAAGTCGATAAATTTCTCGATATGTTTCGATCCATTTAGAGGATCCTCATCATGGAGTTTCCGCGACCAAAGCCCGACGTGTACTGCGGGCTTGCGCTCTGCTAGAGCGGGTGCTGGCCGCGGGCAGCACTGGCGGGGGCGGCGAAGGAGGAAAACTACCCGCAGCGCTGGCGGGGGGCGGGGCGGCGAAGGAGGAAAACTACCCTCATTGTCACTTTTGTCGAAAAGCGGGTTGCACACAACACTCACTACGTCACTAGGTAATAAGGGCACGTCTACACTGTCTGTTGATACAATACCTAAAACCGTTTTCCAACCAGGTGGCACTGACCAACCACAATCACGATTAAAACTCGGATGATTACTTATAATACTTATTTCGATGGCATCCAAAAAATATTATAATTTAGGGAATTAAACACTTCATGTACAAAATCTAGCTCTATGATCCAGGTTTCCACAAATAAGTTTCGCGGTATTAGCTTCAAGTATATAAAATAATATATACAAATAGGGGACCATCCTTTGACCGCATTTCTTCCCAAAATGCCTATGCTGGCCGTATGCCGCAAAACTCTTCATTTAATAATGAAGAAAACTTGGAAGGACAAAGCAAAAAATAAGATTGGGACTGATTATCATCATCATCATCATCATCAGCCAATGTTAGTCCACTGCTGGACGTAGACCTCTCCTATTAATTATGCATATAGACGCATTAGGAGCTAAATGCCCATAATCGCCACGCTGGGTAATCGGATTGGCGATCGCAGTAATGTGTCCACTATGATGATGCTGCTGTCCATCATCAATCTTGTAGAATGGTCAGCGACACTTCAATCCCTTAGTCGACTCTTACGACACCCGCAGGAGGAGGTTGGGGTGGTGACAAATGTATTCTTACTGCCGTCACCACACGGCAAAGATTGGGACTGATGCTAATTAGGAATTGAAATTGTGGACCATTTGGCAGTATTGGACTATTATATTGGGGTGGTTTTACGGTACTGTATTTTATCTCTATGTACCTACGTTACGATTTAAGAAACGCAAAAAGTACACTTAATAGCTTATCCTTAATTGAATTGAAAATACACGGTGCTTGTGAGCATTCCGAAAGATTTTAATGCTGAATTCCTGAGCATATTTGGAGTATTTAATGTTATATAAAATTTCCTGGATTCAGCTTGGTTCCAGAGATAATTCAGTTTTTTCGACGTAACTCGTCATAAAACTTCTTTTTGATTACAATGCTACCACAATGTGTTTTAATATTACCACACCTTTTGCCTGACAAAAAATAAGAATAAAACTTTCCCAAAAAATTTATTAAAAAAAATAATTTTAACAAGTTTTTGTTATGATAAAAGCATTGGAAATGTTAAAAAGTATTTAAAAAGTCGAAAGAAAAGAAAAAAAAATTTCTGGAATTTTACATTAGGTCTCATAGTATTTTTTTGTTTATTAGAATGCATAGTTAAAATCTTTCAGAATGCTCGCGAGCACCGTGTATAAATTAAATTGCCAGCAATCTCCTATTACGATCCAGATACTGTTTTTTTCTGCGTGTACTTTATGTTTTCATGCTTTAAATCGACATAATACTGTATATGGTGCCGTGTGGTGACGACAGTAAGAATACATTTGTCACCACCCCAACTCCTCCTGCGGGTGTCGTAAGAGTCGACTAAGGGATTGAAGTGTCACTGACCACTATTTGACAAATATTCGTGATGGGCAGCAGCGTCATCGTAGTGGATACGTAACTGCGATCGCCAATCTGCTTGCCCAGCGTAGTGATTATGGGTATTTTATTTACCTCCTAATGCGTTTATACGCATAGTTAATAGGAGAGGCCTACGTACAGCAGTGGACTATCATAGGCTGATGATGATGATGATGATGATACTGTATATATCAAAGCAAAATTTGGCAACCCTAGCCGTATACCTACAATTTCGCCACCGTGCTGGTTAAAAAAACTACTATGCCTAATTACTTAGCCCATATGAGATAATTGGAGTTAATTGGTAGGTATTCATTAATAAAGTTTAAGAGAAGTTTGCTAGATCTTATTTATGACAAGTTTGAGAGCTCATAATTATTAAGTTTTAAGTGAGGTCTAAAGTTGAGTTATGTTTTTAATTAGGTTCACCATACCTCATAATAAAACTTAGTTTAAGTCTTAATATTGTAGGTAAATAACACTACGAGTAGTAATGAATTTAATTATTGAATTAACGGGATAAAGACTTAAAGCACATGTTAAAGCTGTTATTGCAAAATGTAGGTATGTATTTTATTCTGTCAAGTTAATCGTCGTGTGTTTTTGGTCCACCCTAATAGCTACATTTTATGAACATTTTCTTTTGCTATACATTTTATGTTAATATCTATCGAAAATTCGTCCTAGACCCAGATGTTACGTAAGCTCTAAGACAAAAGTAAATAAACGAAATATCACTCGGAATTGTTCCAAGCAACGATATCCTTGAATAAATAATATTCCTGAACTTAATTTTGTACTCATGTAGAGAGTATATCTACCAAAACGAGACCAAAGCCTACCTACACCACTATACATGCAAAATTATATAAGACACTGGATTCATTGTTTTACGAAGCCACCATTGACTCTTTAACACTGTAACGTGAATAAACTATACTAACAAAACAGGCAATGGATTAATGCGTTTTAAGATAGACGCTTCTCGGAAATATTTTGTTGTTATCAAAGAAGCCTGCAATACATATATCAACAAAGGCCTGAAATATTCGAAACCGCGTCTACCACACTGATGAAAATACCTTGTTGCTGCTAAATTGTATTAGCAATGTATTTTCTTGAGTGGCGTTATGTGGAGATATAATCAATCAAGAATAGCTTCCAGGCTAGGTTTAGTTTATATTAAATTCATAGCATATGATGTCTTGTTTTTCATCATCATCATCATCATTATGTCAGCCGAAAGACTGCTGAACCTCCTCCAAATATTAGTACAATGACCGGTCCTGCGCCACCCGCATCCAGCTAACTCCTGCGACCTTCACCAAGCCATCAGTCTGTCTTATGGGGATACCCATGCATTTGTATACAATTCCTAATTTATGAATTGCTAGAGGTAGCTTTTTTAAAGTATTGAAATGCGTCCAATGTTTAAGTTGTCAGCCTCCGTAGCCTAGTTGGTAGTGACCCTGCCTACGAAGCTGGAGGTTCCGGGTTCGAATCCCGGCGAGGGCATTATTTGTGTATTTATTTATCACAAATATTTGTTCCTTGGTCATGGCTATCTATGTATTTAAGTATCTATGTATATGCATCTATCTATTATATATATCGTCGCCTGGTACCCACATCACAAGCCTTAATTGAGCTTACCGTGGGACTAGGTCGATTTGTGTGAGATGTCCGAAGATATTAATTATTATTATTTATTAAAGTTAAGTAATTCTAAGTTCATATTATATTCATTTAGCAACAAGCACTTTTGAATCGTCACACACAATGTAGCGTACGAGTATCTAGATTAAATAAACTTGGGTATTTTGATTTGATTTGAATAGAAGTTGGATTGATGGTAACAAATATCTATACCTATGCTATTTATTCCGCCATACTAAATATTTATCGAAACGTAATTTCAGTCGATAATTAAATATAAATATAAATAAATATAAAAATCTTGGGACATCTTACACAAATCGACCTAATCGCACGGTAAGGTAAATTAAGGCTTGTGATGTGGGTACCAGGCGACGATATATATAATAGATAGATACATATAGATACTTACATACATAGACAGCCATTACCAAGGAACAAATATTTGTGATAAATAAATACACAAATAATGCCCTCGCCAGGATTCGAACCCGGAACCTCCAGCTTCGTTGGGTCACTACCAACTAGGCTACGGAGGCTGACAAAATAATTAATAATTGCTCGACATGTTTCGAACCATTACGAAGATCCTCAACAAGGAGCGGCGGGGGCGACTTATTGTGACAATCATTTGGGGAAGGCCAATGTTCAGCAGTGGACATCTTTCGACTATGATGATGATGATGAAGACTTTTTGCATTTAGGTTTATCTGAGTTAAATATGTTTTAGTCTCGTCTAGTTATTATAATTCATGAATCCCACCTTTTGTAAAGAAAGCTCTTATGAGAATAACATTATAATGTAAAATGAGTCGATTGCATAAAAATTGTACATAAGCCTTTAATAAAAACAAAATTAAACGTCATAATTTTTGAGTTACGACGTAAAATGTTGTGCAACAACTTTTGGCACAAAGGGCGACAAATTCAAAATATCTATGAGCGATCAAGCAACCTATAATGTTTTGAATTTGCCCCTTTTTACTACTGCCGACTTGGCCGTATAGTGACGGCAGTAAGAATACATTTGTCACCACCCCAACTCCTCCTGCGGGTATCGTAAAAGTCGACTAAGGGATTGAAGTGTCACTGACCATTATTTATTTGATAAAAAATTGATGATGGGCAGCAGCGTCATAATAATGGACACATTACTGCGATCGCCAATCCACTTGCCCAGCATGGCGATTATGGGCATTTACCTCCTTATGCGTCTATACGCATAGTTATTACGAGGGTCCTACGTCCAGCAGTGGACTATCATAGGCTGATGATGATGACGATGATGATGACTACTGCCGAAGTTCGTTGGACATAGTATACCACATAGTTTGTATGATGAGCTTTCGTAACACAATTGACGCTTCGTGATTTTTGTTTTCATTAAAGCCTTAACCATGTACATACATTTTTTTTTGTACAGATGGTGCGTTTGTTAGGTTCTCGTGCGAGAAATGTGTCATTTTACGCCAGGTCCAAAACTTCGGAGGGCCATCTGCACTAAAAAACGTCGTACGAGACACGTGCAAAAACGAAACCCGTAACTCGTGTCGATTTAAAACACTCCCTGTCGGTCTTGTTTTAAAACATCGCCACTCGTTTCGAATTTCGTATTTTTCGCACTCGTGTCGTAACGTACTATTTTAATCGACCCATAAATAATAAAAACGTAATGGCGCTTACTGCGACATATTTTGCGTATACGAGTGGCGAGGTGAATGACTCAGCGAATACGAGAGGTCCGTTTTATGCGTTCGCATATTCTGCGAATCAGCTATTTCCATTTTCTACTCGTCGCATATGTTATAGCAGCTTTATAACGTAGGTGAGCATTTAATCAAAAATTTTGTACATTGGGATCATGACTTAGATATTGGGTCAAAATTGTTTTCGTTGTCTTGTTTCATACCACTCTATCACGCTTTTAGTTGCTGTTTCGATTCAGTATTCATAAAAAAAACCAGTGCACTTGTGTTTCTTTTTCACGCTAGATTTTAATCCATACATCAGGAATTGAACACAAAACATCATCTCATGCAAAAATCACCACTACGTCACGTTTTTTAGGGCCACAAAATAAGACAACGAAAAGAATTTTCACTCTATTGATAAAAATTTGTAACCAAAAACTTAAAGGTAATAAAAGATGACGGTTTCATACAAATATTTTGGGACATTTTGGGAAATATAGTGGATCTTGCTCAGCATCATTAACTATATCAGCCGCAGCCGACCAATTTTTATTAATATCGACGTGATAGACGTGATCCAAATGTTTTTTATTTATTTCACATCTATGGCTATAGGGAGGCATCAAGAATTAGTTTAGCAGTAGAGTAATTCTTGACTGAACGCTTGTTTTTTTTTCTATCAATTATTTGTATACAGGGTGCTCGCGAGGAAACCGCATGATTTTGACTATGCATTCTGGACATCAAAATAAACAAAAAATATTATGAGACCAAATGTCAAATTCCACAAAAAAAAATGTTTTCCTTTTTTTAGACCTTTTGAATACTTTTTAACATTTCCAATACTTTTTATCATAACAACAATTTGTTAAAATTATTTTTTTTTATGTTTTTTTAGGGACAGGTTTTTTTGTCAAGTCTATTCTTATTTTTTGATTGTCAGGCAAAAGGTGTGGTAATATTAGAACACATTGTTGGTAGCATTGTAATCAAAAAGAAGTTTTATGACGAGTTACGTCGAAAAACTTTTTCCGAAAAAAGATTAATTATCTCTGGAACCAAGCCGAATCCAGGAAATTTTATATAACATTAAATACTCTAAATATGCTAAGGAATTCAGCATTAAAATTATGCGGGTTCCTCGCGAGCACCCTGTATAGTACCATTGATAGTAGTTTTGTTTGCCTACGCGTCCCAACTTTGCTTTCGCTTGACTTTATTTGTTCTATCCTATCACCTATCACTGCCTAATACAACCCTTTATAAATATTAAATCCTATTTGTTGCCCGCCTATATGCGGAACTTTGTCAATATATTCATTCTTGATACGGAGGAAATCAGACTATACTAAATTGCATTCAATTAAACAGAACTAGGATAATTCCTTCTACGTAATTCCGATACCGATAGTCTTAGCCTTCAACCTTATAGACACATTGTTAAGACCGAAAGGGACCAACAATTATTAGCGGCTTGTTAAGTTAGCAGACGTTTATGAATAAGGGGATTAAAGTTTAATGAAGACTTGGTTTTACTGATGTGGCTGGGAACTTATAGAAATTAATCATTGCCATTTGGTACCATTGCTACTAGGATAAGTTATATAAGATGGGGATAAGTTAATTGCATTTTTTAAAACTTAAAAGTATGGTTTTAGTAGTATTATACAGTCGCCATCATATGTTTTGGAGCGGACAGGGTGCTCAAAAATATCTGAGCACGCCTCTATTGTCATAGCGTTAAAGTCCGTGTTCGAATATTTTTGAGCACCGCGGCAGCTTCGATATATATGATGGCTGTACCTAAAGGAGAGATAAACAAATTAAGACCGACATCTTTAGCCCGGCTATCTGAAGCGAATCTCCAAGCAGGGGCCTTACCATGAGCTGGCCGCGTGAGTTTAACGGTCCGTCTCAGAACCCTCCGATAAATACAGGGTGGTCCAAACCTTGACGTCAAAAATTTTTTTTTAGATTCCTCACGTCATGAGCTATCAGAATATACCCCATGTATGTTAGCCGATTTTTTGTAGTTTTCGAGTTATGAATTTTTGAAAATGATTTTTTGAGAAATTCTGGAATTAAGAAATTTATTAATAAAAAAAAACTTTTGGGTTCTTTAGCTAGTTTCTTTTTGTAAAAGTATTACTAAAAATAAAGCATTTACTGACAAAAAAATTAGCGTCCTCACTTTGATACAAGTAGGATAAAAAATACCAAATTCAAAATTTTACGCTAAAAACGCATCAAAATACGCATTAATGTACGTAAATAAAAAAATAAAACATATCCCAAGGAGTTTTCGTATTCTAAAGACCGCCCTAGATCTTGAGCCTTCGTAAAAGCAAAAAAAAAGTTATACTTAATGATGAGGATTTTTCGGAGTAGTCGGTCAAATAAACTTAAAAAAGCTTAAAAATTTGAAGTACTAAAAATGTTTTTGATTAACTACACAAATTGAGTTTTCGTGGTATTTTCTGTCTTTGTTTATTGATAAGAACACCAAAACAGACAAAATTTTACTTTATTTTTAAATAAAAAATGTAGAAGCTTTTTTTTAAGTTTATTTGACCGACTACTCCGAAAAATCCTCATCATTAAGTATCACTTTTTTTTCTTTTACGAAGGTTTAAGGTCTAGGGCAGTCTTTAGATTACCTAACATCCTTGGGATATGTTTTATTTTTTTTATTTACGTACATTAATGCTATTTTGATGCGTTTTTAAAGTAAAATTTTGAATTTGGTATTTTTTATCCTACTTGTATCAAAGTGAGGACGCTAATTTTTTTGTTAGTAAATGGTTTATTTTTAGTAATACTTTTACAAAAAGAAACTAGTTAAAAACCCAAAAGTTTTTTTTTATTAATAAATTTCTTCATTCCAGAATTTCTCAAAAAAAAATTTTCAAAAATTCATAACTCGAAAACTACAAAAAATCGGCTAACATACATGGGGTATATTCTGATACCTCATGACGTGAGGAATCTAAAAAAAATTTTTTGACGTCAAGGTTTGGACCACCCTGTATATCATCATCATCATCAGCCTATGATAGTCCACTGCTGGACGTAGGCGTCTCCTATTAACTATGCGTATAGACGCATTAGGAGGTAAATGCCCATAATCGACACGCTGGGCAAGCGGATTGGCGATCGCAGTAATGTGTCCACTATGAAGACGCTGCTGCCCATCAACTTTTATTAAATAATGATAAGTGACACTTCAATCCCTTAGTCGACTCTTACGACACCCGCAGGAGGAGTTGGGGTGGTGACAAATGTATTCTTACTGCCGTCACCACACGGCTATAAAAGAGGACGGATTTATATATATTCGCTACATCAAATGATCATCATCCTTTTGCCCAGGCATGTAAAGGAAAAGATCGTCTAATATTTATCTGACATGTACCAGATACCTATATAATTATAAAAAACTTTAATTAGATACATAAATTAAATATAACTAATCTACATAATTACAAATCGTTTTACATAGGTACTTACTCATTATACAGAAATATCTGAATGTGAAATCTTATAACATTTCAATCGTTAGTTACTTCTAATTCGATTACCCACTTTGTTCTGTTTCTTGACTGGTAGAGAATGCTTCATAGCATTAAGTGCGCCTTTAGTATTTTTTTTTCCTTTTTTGTAGTAAACATACCTCGCAACGGATGTAGCAACGTAGCATTTGACAGTTTGATGTCAGGGTACAAAACCGGATTATGCTGCGGCTACGGCATTAAACAATCTTTTAAAAGAAGCTGAGTTAATAACAAACAATAATAAAATTTAATAAACAAATACATTTCAAAATTATACATATTTCAATTATTTATTTAAACTTTATTGCACAATCAATGAAAAAAGTACAAATGGCGGACTGAATGCCTTATGACATTCTCTACACCTGGTCACCTAAAGTGGTGACCACCGACTGAACCCTGAAGAAGAAAGAAGCCTACAAGATGTCTCCCATCAACGGTGTGAACGAAGAACAGCTGACGCCTCAAGATGCAGCTTCGCCGCCTACCGTGACTGCCGCCGCTACGCTATCTCACGACGTGGCAGCCATCTCCCTGGCCCTACGCGTTCCACCCTTCTGGAGAGATCAGCCCGTACTCTGGTTCTGCAGCTTCGAAGCAGCCACGGCAGAGCTGAAGAGGAGCCAGGCTCAGCTGGCACAGATGGTGATAGCACAGCTGGACAAACAAGACATACAGAATATCAGCGACCTCATATACTCGCCACCAGCCGATAACTATTACACTGCCATCAAGAACAGGCTCATCTCAGTGTATGAAGAATCGGACAGCTCACAGACGAAGAAACTTCTGTCGCAAGTCGAGCTCGGAGAGCAGAAG
The DNA here is from genome assembly GCA_025490895.1 of Thaumatotibia leucotreta. Lineage (NCBI taxonomy): Eukaryota > Metazoa > Arthropoda > Insecta > Lepidoptera > Tortricidae > Thaumatotibia > Thaumatotibia leucotreta. The sequence goes on along the minus strand of JALPQI010030759.1, from coordinate 74,589 downwards.
CCCAGCCAACTATTGCGACGGATGCAGACCCTCAACAAAGAAAAGTTCCCAGATACGACGATACAGATGATGTGGCTCGACCACCTGCCTCCCCACGTTCGCTCCGTGCTGACCGTCAGCGAAGCATTCAAAATCAAGACCACACTGGAAGATCTCGCGTTGTTAGCGGACAAGATGATGGAGCACATACCTACCACAGCACATCAGATTGCCGCCATCTCATCTCCAGTCGTCCCTCTACCTTCGCTACCGTCATCACAGCACCCGACCACAGCTTACCCACCAGGCCTCGACGCGCAATTTCTCATCGGCGAGATAAGAAGACTGTCACTTGAAGTCGCCGAGCTACGATCCAGACCACGTGACAGCTACAATCTTCGCCACAGCCGATCGCATCGCCGTTTCCCGTCACGTCCAAGAACTACTTCGCAATCATCGCAGTCGCAAGAGCGAAGCCGCAGAAGCTCACCATTGCCGTACTGCCATTACCACCGCCGATTCGGCATGGATGCTCGAAATTGCACATCACCCTGCAGCTTCAAGCCGATCCCGTCATCATCATCATCGCCGTCGGAAAACTAGATGTAACGCTGGCTGCGGCGGAAACCGGCGTTACTCACACATCACACCGCCTATTCGTGACCGACCGCACTTCAAAATTAACATTCCTCGTGGACACTGGCGCTAACATCTCCGTGCTACCCCGAACGCCCGGCACCAAAGCGCAACCACTGCCATTTCAACTCTACGCAGCGAATAACACCGTCATACCTACCTACGGAGAGAAGACGCTAGAGCTCGATTTGAAGCTACGTCGACCGTTTCGATGGAAGTTCGTCATCGCAGCTGTATCGAAACCTATCCTCGGTGCAGATTTCCTCGACTACCATCACCTACTCGTCGACATAAGGAAGAGAAGGCTAATCGACGGCAAGACGCTACTCTACACTAACGCGCAGATCTGTACTGCTAACATACCTACCGTGCGCAGTATAGACGTGCAGCAGTCGTACCACAACATCCTTGCCGACTTCCCAGGAACGACTCGTCTAACGTCGATGAAGCTAAGCCCGAAACACAACGTCGAGCATTTCATCGAAACGACTGGACCTCCACTGCACTGCAGACCTCGTCCAATCGCACCGCACCGCTACGAACTCGTGAAGAAAGAATTCGCCAACATGATGGAACAAGGCCTGTGCAGACCAAGCAAGAGCCCTTGGGCATCACCCCTTCACGTCGTGCCGAAGAAGAACGGTGAATTACGTGTGTGTGGCGACTACAGACGGCTTAACGCAATTACTAAGCCCGATCGTTACCCAATCCCACGCATACGTGATTTCACTTATCAACTCGCCGGCAAGCAAGTTTTCTCCACGTTGGATCTCAACCGCGCATACCAACAACTGCCAATCGCTGAAAAAGACATCGAAAAAAGTGCCATTATAACTCCATTTGGCCTTTTCGAGTTTCCACGGATGTGCCCCGGACTCAAGAATTGTGGTCAAACATTTCAACGCTTCATCCACGAAGTACTGCGCGACCTTGACTTCGTTTTCCCATTCGTCGACGATTTACTCGTTGCATCGACCGACGAAAAAACGCACGAAACTCACCTACGCGCCGTACTAACAAGACTGCAAGATTACGGCATAACCATCAACCCGTCAAAGTGCGTATTCGGCAAGCCATCAGTGAAGTTCTTAGGCTACGAAGTCAGCAAAGATGGAATTCGACCGCCTACCGAAAAAGTACAAGCAATCATCGACTACCCGAAGCCTAAGAATATCGACGAATTACGACGATTCCTCGGCATGCTGAATTTTTACCGCGAAAATATCAAGAACGCCGCACAAACTCAAGCACCGCTCTGCAAATACCTACACAACGCGAAGAAGCGAGACAAGACCGAAATTTCTTGGAACGACGAAGCCGAAGAATCCTTCAACGCGTGCAAAGTTAGCATTCAAAACGCCGCTTTGCTCGCGCACCCGTCACACGAAGCCCCAATCGCAATCTTCAGCGATGCAAGCGACAAAGCCGCCGGAGCGTCACTCAACCAGTACGTCAATAACACGTGGCAACCACTTGGCTACTTTTCGAAGAAATTCTCCGACGCCCAGACTCGCTACTCTACATTCGATCGGGAATTACTTGCCATTTACATGAGTTGCAAGCATTTTCGAAAAATGTTCGAAGGCCGAGATCTCATAATTTTCACCGACCACAAGCCGCTGACATATGCATTCACTAAGACAGCGACCAACAATGAATCACCGCGACGCACCCGACAGCTGTTGTATATCAGCGAATTCACTACCGATATACGACACGTTCCCGGAAATCAAAATGCCGCCGCCGACGCACTATCCCGCATAGAAGCTATCTCCTGCCCATCTCTACAAACAACTCTCAGAAGCACAAGACCGAGATAACAATAATATTCAACTACTCTCACAGCAAGACAACCTCACAATCAAACAAATCACGATTCCCGGAACTTCAATCAAACTGTACTGCGAAGCATCAACGCCGCACTTACGACCTTACGTACCCGAAGAGCATCGCCGTGCCGCCTTCAACGCCGTACACAACGTCAGCCATCCCGGAATCAAAACGTCACGAAAACTAGTCGCCGAACGCTACTTTTGGCCCGGTCTAAATGCCGACGTAGGCAAATGGGCAAAAGTATGTGTACACTGTCAACGTGCGAAGATTCAACGACACACCACAAGTCAAATTTCAAGTTTCCCGCCAACACAAAGATTCGAGCATATACACGCCGATCTCGTCGGACCTTTACCTACTACCGCAAGCGGACATCGATACCTACTCACAATTATCGACCGAGCTACAAAATGGCCCGAAGCTGTACCGCTGTGTGAGATCACCGCCGAAGACGTCGCCAAAGCCCTGTACGAAGGTTGGATCTCCCGTTTCGGATGCCCCGCTACCATTACCACGGACCAAGGACGGCAATTCGAGAGTCGAGTTTTTGCATCACTCACACGCTTACTCGGCATCGAAAGAACCCGTTCAACGCCGTATCATCCGCAGTCATCTGGAATCATCGAACGCTGGCACCGAACTCTCAAGGCCGCGCTGAAAGCAAGACTACAAACGGAGAAGTCATGGATCGACACAATACCTACCGTGCTACTTGGAATTCGAGCCGCGCTACGAACGGACACCGGTGTAAGCGCAGCCTTACTAACTTATGGCTGTACTGTACGATTACCCGGTGATTTCGTAATACCTACGCGCGATGACGTCATCATGGACTCCGATTTCGTAGAAAACTTACGATCGACAATACGCAAGTTAACTCCGACACCGAACATCCCGCAACACGGTACAAGATCAATATTTGTACATCGCGATCTCCAAACCTGCGAACACGTATTCGTACGAGTCGACGCCGTAAAGAAGCCGCTACAAGCACCTTACGACGGACCCTACCGAGTGCTACATCGCAACGATAAAGTGTTCACTCTGCAGCTACCTAATCGCCAGATGAACATCTCGATCGACCGTCTAAAGCCTGCCTACACCATCGCCGACACCGAGCAAGACATACCTATAGCTACAAGTTCAACGACCGCGCCGAACACACCTACAACTACGATACCTACAGTTACCACGCCGAACGCAACTTCGCAAACTATGTCACCTGCATCACACAACAAGCATCAGAATATTCCCAGCATATTGAAACGAAGCCAGGACTCCAATGCAACTTCACCCACTCAAGTACCTACGACCCGCACTGGCCGCGCTATTCGCCTACCGGTACGTTTCACTTGAGGGGGAACCCTGTAGGTACTTACCTACTACTCACCGTGTTACCAGCAGGAAACCATTACCTCACCACAAATACCACAATACCTCAATTACCAACAACCAGATTACCGATTGATCAGATCGTCCAGCAAGAAACAAGGATTGATTGATTGGTCACAGAAACAAGAAGTTGCTCTAAGAAGAGCAGTTTGCGTTGCACTGAAAAGTGCAGTTCGGCTGTCCTGAAAAGGACAATGAAGTAGCAGGAACTTCGACGTGCAGCACACAGCGCAGCGGACGGAGACAAGTCCACGACGAGCACGATGAAACACACGCGGAGCAGCGGGAGCGGCGACGTGTTGCTATCACGGCGATCGGCGGCGAAATGGCCGACCGCGATCGCGGCTTTTGTATTTAAATGTACGCGCGATAGCGCGCGCGCCTGTCATTCGCGCTGCAATCTCGCGATGCCAATTACACGTATCGTCACAAGTTGGTACATCAAATTGTGTAATATTAATAAGTAATTTTGTAAATAAAATCATTCGAACCAGAATCAGGAAGCAATTACTTCTTTCATTATTCACCAAGAACCCATACCTAAACAGTCAACCATTGGGTCAGACAGAAACATGTATTAGGTGCAGGATCGTCAACATTGAAAAGAAATAAGAAACACAAATCAATACATTGGTTTAACAAATACACATACACCATATTTACCATTGACGGTAGATGTTTTTGAGTTTAAAATGGATTTACACAAGAAGGCGATGCAATTTGAGTGCAACAAATAATAAAAATGTGATAATTTATTTTGAAGATCGATAGTTAATTCATGTGCACCACCATTCGTCAGTAGACTCCAAATAAATATAAACGAACCTGAATTCTTGCACTCCATAATCACGCACTTTTAGAACACAATCTTGATTTTGTTACAAACTGAAAATGTTCTCATCAGCCGTTGTTAAGTATTTTTAGGGTTCCGTAGCCAAAATGGCATAAACGGAACCCTTATAGATTCGTCATGTCCGTCTGTCCGTCTGTCACAGCCGATTTACTCTGAAACTATGAATGCTGCAGTAACGAAATTTGGTAAGGATATGTGTTGTATAAACCGCTACAGGATTATGATACTAAATTGTAAAAAAAACCATTGGGGTGGGGGCCCTCCATACATGTAACTGAGGGATAGAATTTTTTTTTTAGTTGTATTCAAGCGTGTGGGGTATTAATAGAAAGGTCTTTAAAAATGTTATGAAGGTTTATAAATCTCATTTTTATTTAGGCAAATCATTTTCGAGATATCAAAGTCTGAAAAATATGTCCCCCCCCCCCCCTCTATTTTTTAAACTACGCGGTATAAAAATATATGTTATGCACATTAATAAACTCTAACAACGATGTTTGGTTTGATTAAATTATCTCCAATAGTTTTTGAGGTAGATTGATTTAACTGTATTTTTTAAATAATAAATTGATAATGGTACGGAACCCTTTGCGCGCGAGTCCGACTCGCACTTGGCCGGTTTTTACGTTATGTTTTACTCGAAACATAAAGCATTCTATTACTATGGACTGCTATGACGTATCGAGTAAAACCAAACATAACCATTACTTGACAACTCATAGTACGGCTATAGTTCATAGTAAGGGCGGGTACGTGACAGTAGGGTAATAACGTCGTAAATAACGTGGGTTCCGTGAGGGAGCATGCATCTGACCCGGGAACGGGAAACATCTATTTTGCTACAATGTTAAGAAATTAGGGAGAAATAGAACCTTTGAAATAGAACGCCAAGCGTGAAAAGATACTGTCTACCAATAGGAACTAAAAAAGAGCATTCGCTGTTCTCGCGAGCGAGAACCTTAAGACTAATCAGTAATCAGGAACCATGTCACAGTGACGCTACAAATGTGTTAGCTTTCAGTAAAACGTCCCACTTTGACGCTTCCCATAAAGACGAGATTTCTTGTATCTTCATCTGAATAAACTGACAAAGCGGCTTTGTGGAAAACGACAAAGTGGGACGTTTTACTAAACTCACTCACAGATTGTAAGAAACTGCTTACTAATTTTTATTTTGGCTAGGTTTTAGAGTGGCCTGTTTCAATTGGTTGAGTGTACTGTAGGAGGTGTTGCGGTGGAATAAGAACTCAGGATTAGACTTTGAAGAAATTGACTAAAAACTTGAAGAAATTGTGCTAAACTACGAACAAATAAAACATGGAAGCCTCACGCCATATTAAAGTGCCTTTCAAAAACGGTCCTGAGTTTTAATGGACAAGTGTCACCCCCTCTTTAATGCATCACGGTAATGTAATGAGTGTCAATATCAACCTATAAAAACTTAAACCGCCATTTAAAATTAGTTGTGATTGGTCCGTCAAAGTTTTGATTGGCTATATTCTATAAACATTTGTCAAAGATGTTGCGCCGAAATATGCGCGGTGTTAAGAAAAGCGCTATGTCCTGCCCATCTTGGCACAATTGAACAATTGCTTTTGGGGGCATTTTTGAGCTGGCGTTAGACGTCCATGTTATATATGGTCGCAGGTGCTAAACCTTCTTAGCACATTGAGCGCGGGGAACTCCCGAGGGGAGTTCTCTGTGGGAGGTCCATTTTCGCTACAAAGCGGAAAAATCACGGGATCGGCTACGAGCGTAGCGCGTAGCACTTGTCCGCAATGAAAGTGTTAAAGTAAATTTTGTCTCAATATAATTATGAATATGTAAAAGTTTGTCAGCCATATTTATTTAATTTTTTTTATTCTACTAACGATTGGGTCATTGTCAGTCCGAAAAAAATAGTTGTCCACTCGGTGGTCAAAAGTTAACAGCTTTTATAAATCTATGTTAAGATTTGACGGCATAGGGCTATAGACCGGAGAACCTAGTTGTACCGTCAATTGATTTATCCCAAAATTAGTAGGTACAGGAACTCCTTAACTTTGGGTATGTCCACCGAAAAGACGATAACCTAAATCTGACAATGACCCGATTGGAATCGTTTTTCACCCTTACTTGTTATTGAGTCCTGTTTTTCGTAGTATTATTTTTTGTTCTAGACTATTTCTTGGCACCGCAATTGAATTAGGCTAAGTGCCAGTGAACTTATGGCCTATTGATATTCAATAAGGCGATACGTTTAGTATTGATTCGTAGTGGTTGTTTATAAAACATGTTCCAAGGCTCAAGATCTGACTAGTAATGTATGCGTCTAAATAAGAATTTCGACAATAAAATGTTGGATACGTACTATTGTAACTAAGAGTTTTGAAAATAATTCAGGGATATATTGATACCTGTTCAATTTGTGGTAAGATAATATTGTAGTATATTTCTATTATTATACATTTATGCATATATTTATGCGAGAGTAGTATGTATCCTATCTTAGTATGTCATTTTATTAAGTTTGCAAGTTGCACCGACCGCCTACATTCTTTTCTGTTTTGTCAGTACTTTCTGGGAACCATTATAAGTGATCCGTGGACTTTGGATTCCTTCCCCGCAATTGTATCCTAAAAGCGTCATCTGAATTGAAGGTTTCCACGCATATAACACAAAGCTAATGTAACATTATAATATGAACCCACATGTCTTGCTATAAATTGCCGCAAACGACACGGTACAATAGGGCATTATGATAATCGATGCCACTTAGAACCTTATGAATATTTTACACCCCCCCTAAGCCCCCCTTTATGAAGTAATGCTAACGTAACGGAATATGTTACTTTGGGAACCGGGAACTTCGAAATTCGTTTTCGACTATATCTGTCACTCTAACGAAGGCGTCATTTGAGTGATAGAGACAAATAGTCGAAATTTGCGGATTTTGGAGTTTGCGGTAGGGGTGGTGTTGAACATTCGAAGAAATTGAGCTTTGAAATGCCTTTGTACGTCATTTGAAAATATACCCTGCTTATAAGTATTAAGACGGTGTCAGCTTTCTTTTCGACTAAAGATTAGATAAATGGGTGAATATCTGAGCGTTTCAACCGCCTAATTTTGGTGGCATAATTTTTGCCGAAGTTTCTATATGTTACAATGTCGTACTTTGTCATTTGAGGGAAGCACGGTACATTAAACAAATAACGAAGTATAACATGAGACGTTTAGAAACTTCTCCAAAAATGATGCCACCAAAATTAGGCGGTTGAAACGCTCAGATACTCAACGAAATACAGGGTGTAAGTCTAATACGGGCGAAGCTCTTAACGGATTAGTTACTTAAAATTAGAGCAACAAAACTATCCGTACAAAAAAAATTCGGCGCGCAATGTACAGCGACATACTCACGTTAAACGCTAATTTTAAAAGCAGATGACATAACTGCCATATTATATCAATATTAACAAATTTTCGTACCCTACATTGCTGTTCCGAAAATTTGTAAAAAGTATCTATCTATCTATCTATTCAGCCCGTATCCACCCACTGCTGAGTATAGGCCTCTTCTTTATTACGCCACTCCTCTCGGTCCTGTGCTAACCTCATCCACATCTTATTTGTTGTGCGGCAGATATCGTCAGACCACCTTGTCGATGGCCTGCACGCCGACCTTTTTGCCCACCTTAGCCACCATTCAGTAACCTGCCTTGTCCATCTCCCATCTGTTCTTCTCGCCAAGTGTCCCGCCCATCTCCACTTCAGTTGTGTAATGCGTTTACCGACGTCCAATACTTTTGTTCGGCGTCGGATTTCGCTATTGCGGACTCGATCGACAAGGGATATGCCCAACATGGCTCGCTCCATGGCTCTTTGTGCCACGTTCATTTTGTGGAGCAATCCCTTGGTGAGAGCCCAGGTTTCCGATCCATAAGTGAGGACAGGCAGCACACATTGGTTAAATACCTTTGTTTTGAGGCATTGAGGGATCTTGGACTTGAGGACGTCCGCAAGGTTACTGAATGCAGCCCATCCCAGCTGGATTCGTCTAGCAACCTCTTTCTCCAATATTCCTTGGCCGAAAGATAAACAATGTAAACAATAAAAAGTATATAGGGTCATAATAAAGAAAAACTTAAAAAAAAACCTCGTAAATTATGATTACACAAATGAAATCCATATCTGGTTTAATATATCGCCCGTATTAGATTACACACTGTATAAAGCATGGTAAACAACAAATTGCTTATATTTATTAATTAAATATCGTTCATAAAATTAAATTTTTGGTTGACTAAGTAGCTACCCTATACACATGCTAGCTGTCAGGTACCCTATACACATTTTGTAAATTGCTAGGTTACCAATTAGACATAAATATTGCATTTTTGGCATAAGTAATACATCTAAATCCTTTCCCTAGCCGAGAAGCAGGAGGTGACGGGTGACGGTAGCTCTCCTTTGTTTACCATTACGTCCTATTACTGCAAAGTACCATTCCCAGCGTGCACGTATTATGTTATTCGATAGTTAATTGAATTATTATGATAATTAAATTGATTATGCCAAAACCTGATTTATGCAGATAGCTGGCATTTGCAGTTATATGACGATTTATCGTGCAATACGTCTTTCTCAACCACATACTATTCAAGTTAGGTTATTCCAGCAAACTAGGCGTAGCCATATGATTGAAGAATTTGATCTGTGTGTTGCGGCGACATACCTACCGTCACAGTTGCACCAATCATTTGCTAAGCCTACTATTCTTGATATTGGATATTGAGAAAATGTAACAGCATAGTAAACTTCATAGGTACATTTTATTTGTATACCCTCAAGAAATAAGGAGCCAAACTGAAAACCAGCGCTGGACGTCAGTCCGGCATATGCTGAGGTACCCACTGCCAACATGAACTGCTGAAGGCATGTTTACCTATTAAAGTATAGTATAAGTTAACCTACAATAAGTTCAGTACCTACTAATATAGATTTAAATTTTTTTTATTGTTCCCAAGTTCATGTTTCGGCAATAAAGTTATTTGAATTTGAATTGTCAGCCTCTGTAGCCTAGTTGGTAGTGACCCTGCCTACGAAGCTGGAGGTTCCGGGTTCGAATCCCGGCGAGGGCATTCTTTGTGTATTTATTTATCACAAATGTTTGTTCCTTGGTCATGGTTGTGTATGTATCTAAGTATCTATACGTATCTATCTATTATATATATCGTCGCCTGGTACCCACAACACAAGCCTTAATTGAGCTTACCGTGGGACTAGGTTGATTTGTGTAAGATGTCCCAAAGATATTTATTTTATTTATATTTTAATTTTGGATACCTGTAGCCGTACCATGAGTTGGAAAGTAAAGGATACGTTAGGTTTTACTCGATACGAAATGCTTTCTATTGCGCTCGCACTGACCTATTGCAGCGAGCGCGATAGCCTGCTTTACGTATCGAGTATTTGTAAAATCTTACCGATACTAAATCGTCATGGTACGGCTACTGGAGGCTCTTCAAAACATGTTCAATTTAACGTATTGAAGATGTTCAATTTGACGTCACGATTGCGCTCACGATCCTCGCTCCGGGTCTTTCCTGCTGCAGAGGTTGTCCATTGCGGTTCAGGGTACCTTTGCACCGCAAAGTGGGGGGATGGGGAGCGGGGATGGTGGACCGGCAATAGCTAGGCTTAGTTTTTTTTTTTAGGTTAGGTTAGTCTTCGCTAGTTTTATGTTATTATAGGTCAAGGCTTATATTTGTCCCTTTTGTTTTTTATATGTAATAAAATATAGTAATAAGACATATAGATTAATAAATTTGACGTCTGTTTCGGGTTTATTTAAGTATTCGGCTGTCGTGTCGCGCCGAGTGATAAAAGTACGTAGTTTTTATTTTGTTTTAATGGCCAAAACTTAAATAGTCCTGATACACGTCAAATTGAATCTGTATTAAAGTCCTTGTTGAATGCATGCTGAGTTGAGATATCTCAGGCTCGGCATAATGGATCCATTAAATGATTAGCGCCGGTTCTCTGAATCCAGAGTTTACTTAGCTCAATTGGATTGATAAACGTAAACAGTTTGATCCGATAGAAACACACCAAGCACCCTTACTAAGGATAAAGACTCAGAAATCACGTGATTATAATATGAAATGATTTCTGAATGAGTATCAATTTCCTGGTACTGTCGGAGATACATAGGCACACCGCCGCCTGGTAACGGCAGTAAGAATACATTTCAAACTTCAAACTTTAAAATGTTTATTGCCACAAAAAGAAAAACTTACTTGTAATACATAAATAAACTTTACTAAGCTTATTACCTTAATAAGTATAAGCTTAAACGTATTGCGAAAACTATAAATCAAATTATTTATTAACTAAATATTTTGATTTGTGCTTTTTAGGGTTCCGTAGCCAAAATGGCAAAAACGGAACCCTTATAGATTCGTCATGTCCGTCTGTCCGTCTGTCCGTCTGTCACAGCCAATTTACTCGGAAACTATAAATGCTACAGTAACGATATTTGGTAAGGATATGTGTTGTATAAACCGCTACAGGATTATGATACTAAATTGTAAAAAATACCATTGGGGTGGGGGCCCTCCATACATGTATCTAAGGGAATTTTTTAGTTGTAAATAAGCGTGTGGGGTATTAATAGAAAGGTCTTTGAAAATGATATAAAGGTTTATAAATCTCATTTTTATTTAAGCAAATCGTTTTCGAGATATCAGCTTTCAAATCTGAAAAATGTGTCCCCCCCCCTCTATTTTTTAAACTACGCAATATAAAATTCTAAAAAAAATATATGTTATGCATATTAATAAACTCTATCAACGATTTTTGGTTTGATTAAATTATCTCTTATAGATTTGAGGTAGGTTGAATTTAACTGTATTTTTTTTATAATACATTGATAATGGTACGGAACCCTTCGCGCGCGAGTCCGACTCGCACTTGGCCGGTTTTTTATTATTTATTCTCAGTCACACTACTTAATACTATAATATAGTATTAAGTAGCACAAATCAAAATATTTAGTTAATAAATAATTTGATTTGTGTGTGTGCTCAAATGTAAAAATTATAAATATTGGATGTCATATATCCACCTCGGACGTTGGTGATCTTGGTCGTTTGTTTTCTTTGGTATATGACATCCAATATAAATAATTTATAAACTTCAAATAAATATTTTGTGAGGCAATAGGTCTCAGTCTCAGCATGTGCTGCGCAGGACGCTCAGCGCTGGTTTTCAGACTGAGCATTTGTCACCACCCCAACTCTCTCCCGTGGGTGTTCCGGTGGGTGTCGTAAGAGTCGACTAAGGGATTGCAGTGCCACTGACCAATGGTGATGATCACTACATCATCATCATCATCATCATCAGCCTATGATAGTTCACTGCTGAATATAGGCCTTTCCTATTAACTAATGCGTATAAACGCATTAGGAGGTCAATGCCCATAATCGCCACGCTGGGCAAGCGGATTGGCGATTGCAGTAATGTGTCCACTATGATGACGCTGCTGCCCATCATCAATCTTTTATTAAATAGTGTTCAGTAACACTTCAATCCCTTAGTCGACTCTTACGACACCCGCAGGAGGAGTTGGGGTGGTGACAAAAGTATTCTTACTGCCGTCACCACACGGCTGAATCACTACATAGACTAACGTACATTTTCACCTGTAGCCGTACCATGAGTTGGAAAGTGAAGGATACGTTAGGTTTTACTCGATACGTAATGCATTCTATCGCTCGCACTGACATATTGGAGCGAGCGCGATGGCTTGCTTTACATAATATTTAATAATAATAATATTTGTTTAATATTTGTTTATTTCAAAAGGAATTTGTAATTACAGCTTACGCCAAAACATTACAAACTTAATTCTAGCTTAACCTACATTTTAAACACTACAAAAATTCAGTACAGAGATTCAAAAAATAAGTAAAAAAAGTTTTAAGTTAAACGGTTTTTATAGCACCAAAAACTAGAAAATAAAAATTAGTTGTAACTAACCGTAGATGCTACTTTTTGAAGATTAGTCACGTGAAACTATTATCACTGTAGTCTTCCCAAGTCGGATGCTGAAAGCCACGTTTAGCCTCTATGTCAGTGGATTAAGCGTATCCTAATCGGAAACTTTTACCAAACTGAAATAAAAACGTGGGGCGTACGCAATTGTGATTTAGTCACTATAGTTATTTAAGAACACACATAGAAATCAAGACAGCAATAGAGTAATAAGTTTTGTTCTGGCCTTGATAAAAGTTATTTACCTCTGAAGTGTTGGAAGTTGGAACAGATGAATGATTAATTGCAAAATTAAAGCTACAATTACATATTTTGAACTTGTATGTTTCTTCATAATAACGCCCCACGTTTTTATTTTAGTTTTGTAAAAGTTTCCGATTAGGATACGCTTAATCCACTGACATAGAGGCTAAACGTGGCTTTCAGCATCCGACTTGGGAAGACTACAGTGATAATAGTTTCACGTGACTAATCTTCAAAAAGTAGCATCTACGGTTAGTTACAACTAATTTTTATTTTCTAGTTTTTGGTGCTATAAAAACCGTTTAACTTAAAACTTTTTTTACTTATTTTATTTTCAAGGTTTTAGTGCAACTTATTCTAGATCAAAGGATGTTGTTTGTAATATGCAATACAATTAGGGATGCTAGCGTTTAACTCTCGCGCTTTAATCACGACACAAACATGTGTAAACGTAATGGACAATATTTTATGTGTAACGAGAGGGGAATCGCTGCTGAATAGATATTTTTTGAAATCCGACACTAAAAAAATGTCAACTTGAATGCCCGAATTGTCTCAACTGGACGTGTTATTCATACAATACCTTAGATAACAGAGATCAGACAATAAGGAATATATCAATCAATTTGGTTTATTGAGAAAATCAAGTTTATAGCGAGGCCCGACGGCTCGCCCTACGCGATCAACTCACGCTGTCACTCTATCAGCTGGAGGGCCGAAGGCCCGACGGCTCGACCTACGCTATGCGATCCACTCACGCTGTCACCCTATTTGCTGGAGGGCCGCAGGCCCGACGGCTCACCCTACGCGATCCACTCACGCTGTCACTCTATCAGCTGGAGGGCCGCAGGCCCGACGACTCACCCTACGCGATCCACTCACGCTGTCACTCTATCAGCTGGAGGGCCGCAGGCCCGACGGCTCACCCTACGCGATCAACTCACGCTGTCACTCTATCAGCTGGAGGGCCGAAGGCCCGACGGCTCGCCCTACGCTATGCGATCCACTCAGGCTGTTACCCTATCTGCTGGAGGGCCGCAGGCCCGACGGCTCTCCCTACGCGATCCACTCACGCTGTCACTCTATCAGCTGGAGGGCCGCAGGCCCAACGGCTCGCCCTACGCTTTGCGATCCACTCACGCTGTCACCCTATCCGCTGGAGGGCCGCAGGCCCGACGGCTCACCCTATGCGATCCACTCACGCTGTCACCCTATCCGCTGGAGGGCCGCAGGCCCGACGGCTCGCCCTACGCGATCCACTCACGCTGTCACTCTATCAGCTGTAGGGCCGCAGGCCCGACGGCTCGCCCTATGCGATCCACTCACGCTGTCACTCTATCAGCTGGAGGGCCGCAGGCCCGACGGCTCACCCTACGCGATCCACTCACGCTGTCAATCTATCAGCTGGAGGGCCGCAGGCCCAACGGCTCGCCCTACGCTTTGCGATCCACTCACGCTGTCACCCTATCCGCAGGAGGGCCGCAGGCCCGACGGCTCACCCTATGCGATCCACTCACGCTGTCACCCTATCCGCTGGAGGGCCGCAGGCCCGACGGCTCGCCCTACGGGATCCAGTCACGCTGTCACTCTATCAGCTGTAGGGCCGCAGGCCCGACGGCTCGCCCTATGCGATCCACTCACGCTGTCACTCTATCAGCTGGAGGGCCGCAGGCCCGACGGCTCACCCTACGCGATCCACTCACGCTGTCACTCTATCAGCAGGCCAGACATGGCTGGCAGTGACACGTGGCTCAGCAGCATCAAGTTTGAGGAGTTGGAAGTCAGTATTAAATCCGTCTGTATCTTTTCGTCCAATATTCCACAGGGTTTGAAGACGAAAGTCTTTGATCGGTGTAATGTTGCCAGTGATGACCTACGGCACTAAACCATGCTCGCTTACAATGGGCCTTATAAGAATGCTCAATGTCACAGGGCAAAGGAGAGGGCTATGCTAGGAGTCTCTCTGCGATATCGGAAATGATCGAGGATATTAGAAATGAGACCATCCGCAGCAGAACCAAAATAACCGATATAGCTCTTCGAATCGCTAAACTGAAGTGGCAGTGGGCGGGGCTCGTCGCGCGTGGAACCGATGGCCGTTGGGGCGGTAAGTTTTTCGGGTGGTGGTCACGGAAGGCGCAGCGTGGGTAGGCCCCCCACCCACAAGGTGGACTCATGACCTGGTGAAGGTCACTGGATGCGGGTGGCACAGGGCCGGTCGTTGAGGCAATCTTTGGGGGAGGCCTATATTCACCAGTGAACTCCGTATGTTTCTACCAAATGTCTAAAGCAGTACTTCAAAATCTACAGATCGCTAAACATAGCGGTTGTGGCAGGCAGTAGCACTGGAGTATCAGATCTGAGGAGTTGGACGTTAGTATTGAATTCGCATGTTTCTACTTAATATCTAAAGAACTTCTTCAAAATCAAGAAATCGATAAAAGATAAACCTTGCGGTTATTGTGGGCAGTACTGCAGCATCAGGAGTGAGGAGTTGGAAGTCAAGATCAGGCTGTTAGTATTTGATTATGCCAAACATGCTATACTTTCATTTTCACGTGTCTAACACTCTCGGTTAAGGTAAGCAGTACGTCTGCAGCATCAGGCTTTGAGGATACGAGGATACAAATATTATAATATTGCATTGTCATGGGGACTTGACACGAGTTCCAAATTTCATAAATTTTGGTGCAGTAGAAGTGGTCGAAAAATCGATCACAAGATTTGAAGCATCGACGACAGTTGATACGCGGTGAAGTTAATAAAAACCGTTTAAAAACTGTTCTACATCCTCTTACAAGTTGGGGCCATTCGGTTGCAAATACGTCAGTATGCGGTGCCGCTTTGAGCACGGAGTTGAGCAGCGTGAGTGCGGCGTGCAGCGGCGCCCGGCGCACAAGCGCTAAGGGCGCGTACAGCCTTACTACCTCGCCCACTAGGTCTACACAGTCCACCCTGTTATGTATGAGACCCAGCGTGAGCTTCGCCAGCGCCATGTATCGTCTGATTTCCAACGATTCGTATCCTAACATACCTAGCAGAAATCGCGTTGGGTACATATAGGGAAAATAATTAAATTGAGTCCGGTACAGATGCCGCAAATATCTTTTCTGAACTTTTTCTAGCATAAGTATGTAGGAATTTTCGTGGGGAGTCCAAACTGTTGCACTCGATTCCAGTACGCATCGAACGAGAGCCGAGTATAGAGCGCGCAGGGCCATGGGCGAGAACGACTCGACGGTAACGTAACGTTTTACGTATCGAGTAAAACGTTACGTTACCGATACTTGCAAAGTTATGGTACGGTCCCAGGCAGTGGGCATCAGCTAGTTTTAAATAATGTAGTAAGGGCAATGGATACACAGACACAGAACTCAGAAAGGTAACAGAAATTAGGTTCACGTCTCCCCTGGGATTACCCACGGGCTGTAAAGCCTACTTTTCTAATTAAGCCCCTGTTAAAAGGGTATTATTAACATTCTATTAACCGATGTGATAATACCCAAATAAAATTATTAAAATTTAGAATTGTGAAGCGTACTTAAGTTTTTTTTTATTTCAATTTCAGATTAGAGTTTCAGACGCTTGGTTTTCTGCCAAGTCAAACATTTCGGAGCATTTATATGATTTACTAAATTTGATGACAGAATTCAACAGAACGGAATTTTAATATTATATGATAAGTTTTGTCATCTACACAATTTTAGTGCTCAGAAAATTGTGCAGTATGTTTTAACTGTTTGGCTGTTGAGACCGATTACCCTAGTCTTAAGGTGCATGCAGACCTAAAGAGCATTCGCTGTTCTATCCCCTACTCTACGAAATCAACGAATCACGTTTCGTGTAACGATCGAATTTCGTAGAGTAGGGGGATAGAACAGCGAATTCTCTTTTGGTCTACACGCACATTTAGAAGAAAAAACTTTTATGCCCTAGAGCATGAAATGCGATTTTATGTCGTGTACATATGACATAAAGGTGCACTTTTTGAGCATGAGAAGCGAAAACGTTCAAATTCTGCATTGACGTACTGTGTTAGCATATTGAGTGCTGTCTTCCAATACCAGATTCGATCAATGAATGTTAATTAAATTACCGAAATCACGCGCTCTTCCCACGCCAGATACAATTATAGTCACGATTAAAGTGACGCCAAAAATACAATATAGGGCACGTGCTTTAATTACCCGAAACATGAACTATTTCTCGCAGCATTTAGAGGCTATACTTAATGTAGGGTCGGAATGTAAGAAGATGAGTGGATCGGAGCGTATGTGAGAGAGAAGGATGGTAGACAGTGCGAGAGGGATGGGTGAACGATTTGAATGGAGAACGAATGAACGTTGTAAGATGTGAAAGGTGAAACTGAAAAATGTAAAATAATTTAACTGATGCTAAAATAAATCTAAAATAACGAAGAAACGCATTTTATTCTGAAGCATTACAGAATCCCACATTAATGTCTAATGAATTTGTCTGGCGTTGGTTTAGTTCCACAGATAGTGGCACATTTTGAGAGTTCCGTAGTAAACAAGGAACCCATATAGTTTCGCCACGTCTGTCTGTCTGTCCGCAGCATAGCTCAATAGCCGTTAGTACTTGAAATTTGCAGTTTAGTCGTACATATTAATCACGCTGACAAAGTTGTAGAATACATTTTTCTTCGGGTACCTCCCTTCCCCTACACGTGAAGTATGTTTTTTTTTTATTTTGCTGACATCCTATTTTGTGGGGTATGGTTGAATAGATATTTTAAAAAGAAGGTGGCAGAAGAAAGGTTTTCTTTTAAGTCGATATATTCTGAGTTAATCGCTCCAGAAGCAAAAAAAATAATTTAATTGAAAAAATTGAACCTGCTCTTGAACTTTTGATTCGTGGGTCCCAAAAATATAAAAAAAGTAAATATTAGGCTTATAGAATACTTGACAATAAAACTATTTCGAACTAACTCAATGCAGCCATTTTTGAATAACTACGGGACCCTTCACTGAGCATAGCCCGACATACTCTTCAAAGTATTCTATAAGCCCATTATTCATGTTTTTTTTGTTATATTTCATTTATTTATAGTTAGTCTACAGAATTTATTCACAAACTGGGTACTTCTACAGGTAGCACTACCTTCTGACGTTGTTTTACATAGTAATGTTTATTTAGCAAAAGGGTCGAGGCAATTATTTTTTGTGGTTTCCTTTCCCGGTTCCCGAGTCGTTACTACCCGGATGCAAACTTAAGCATGTGTTTTACTAACGGCAACATCAAGTGAGGTTTGTGGAGCATGTATACATTTGTTGTTCCACCCAATATACATGCGGGATTCTGTATTGCCTAAGAATAAAATGTGTGTCTTCGTTGAATTTAGATTTATTTTAACACCCCGCTTAATTATTTTACATCTTTCACCTTTCACCGCGTTCGTTTGTTCACCATTCAAATCGTTTTCCCGTCCCTCTCGCTCCGTCGTACCATCCTTCTCTCACACATACGCTCCGTTCCACTCATCTTCTTACGTTTCACTAGGATTTGAACCCACATTCTCAGCTTTCCCGGCTGATGCTTAAACCGGCCAGTCTAATATTTAAATTTTTATTTAACTTAGAATCTTTATATATAATTTTATACATGTACATACTTATTAAAATATGATCGAACCGGGCTACTCACGTATTTAAGTCGATGATTGCTCGACATGTTTCGACCCATTGAGAGAGTCTTCGTCCGGAGCACCCTCGGTCAAAGCCTTTCCTTTACTTGCATCGCCCTTGCCACCCCCGCCCGCGGCCAGTACCCATTCTAGCAGGGCGCAGGCACGCAGCACGCATCGGGCTTTGACTGAGGGTGCTCCGGACGAGGACCCTCTTAATGGGTCGAAACATGTCGAGCAATCATCGACTCAAATACCTGAGTAACCCAGTTCGATAATATTTTAAAATGTTTGAGTCTCACTTTGGTTATAATTCTAAAATGTACATACTTATATCGTTTTTTGGTTTGATTTTGGCATTCACATCATCAACCTCTTAGTCCACTGCTGGACGTAAGCCTCTAAGTTATCTTATGCGCAGGAAAATGCCCATTATCACCATACTGGGCAATCGATTTGGCAATTGCAGTGGTGAGTCTACTATGACGATGCTCCATCGCAAATGAATGGTCAGTGTTACTTCAATCCCTTTAGTGATAAATAAATACACAAATAACGCCCTCGCCGAGAATCGAACCCGGAACCTACAGCTCCGTAGGTTGGTTTACTGTCAACTAGGCTACGTAGGCTGACAAATTATAATTTAGACACATTCAGTTACATAAACTATTGAATTGTTGACTGAAAAATTCACCGTTCGAACCACTATGCGAAGAGTTCGTGGTTTACTTAAACACATAAAGACCAACCACGGAAACAACATGTCTAGTCAATTCAAATTACAGAAGGAAAAACCACCTAACCTTTAACATAATAAGGTGTGATTTTGCCCTGAATTTTTGGCACATGTTTTTTCTGTGGACCCAACACATATTTTTTTTGGATTTTTCTAAATTCGTCAATTTAGAAAAACCAAAAAATGGTTTTATGGTTTTTAGGGTTCCGTAGCCAAAATGGCAAAACGGAACCCTTATAGATTCGTCATGTCCGTCTGTCCGTCTGTCCGTCTGTCACAGCCGATTTACTCGGAAACTATAAATGCTACAGTAACGAAATTTGGTAAGAATATGTGTTGTATGAACCGCTACAGGATTATGTTACTAAATTGTAAAAAAAACCATTGGGGTGGGGGCCCTCCATACATGTAACTGAGGGATAGAAAAAAAAATGTGTTGTATATAGGTATTAATAGAAAGGTCTTTGAAAATGATATGAAGGTTTATACATCTCATTTTTATTTAAGCAAATCGTTTTCGAGATATTAGCTCTCAAATCTGAAAAATGTGTCCCCCCCCCCCTCTATTTTTTAAACTACGCGATATAAAATTCCAAAAAAAATATATGTTATGCACATTAATAAACTCTATCAACGATTTTTGGTTTGATTAAATTATCTCCTATAGTTTTTGAGGTAGGTTGATTTAACTGTATTTTTTAATAATAAATTGATAATGGTACGGAACCCTTCGCGCGCGAGTCTGCTCGCACTTGGCCGGTTTTTACTTTTTAAATAGGAGCCCGGATCGTAAAACACATAGGTTTGAACTCCAAGGTCAAAATAACACTACAAAATTCAATGATTTTTATGGTTTCATTTTCTGTTACAGCCGTTATTTATGAATAAATTCAGTTTCCCGCCTAAAATGAAAAGGAAAATATGATTGATATAATTAAACAACTATAAAGAGACTTAATTACTAAAAAAATACTGAGTACTAAAACTTTAGATAGATAACTATATATTTTAAACTTCCGATTCATGTAAAACGTAATCTTCAATTATTAAAAAAAAACATCTGCAATGCGTCGTTCAGGCGACTGTACATCAAATATTGATAACTTTTCTGTAAATAGCTTTAAAACCTAATCATTTGACATAAAAATGGATCATTTCAGGTCACATACGTTTCCATAATATTATCATAAATTCCTAACATAGTATATATTTCATATAATAAAATAATCTACGCGGCACACGCATAAAAAACAGCATCATAAACATGTGAACAAATTTTCATTTTATTACAGGGTAACAAGGTCGAAAGATACATGCTTATATTTGACAGCGTACACAATGTTCCGTTTAAAAAAGGAATTAACAACTCGGCCATCCTGATACAAGATACGTCCTCTGGCAACCATGTTGTTATTTATTTGGCTTGCGCGCCTTTCCTCATGTAACATGGGCTCGTAAATCGCGAATGTTCCCTTTATTATGTACTTCGGAGCGATTACGAACGACTACGAAGTGATTACTTTCATTATTTTGTGCATGGTATAATAAAGCACTGCAATATGTAAATTGCTATGCTGTGTTGAATGTAGTACTTTTATTTTAAAGTCTGGTGTTTTCTTTTTATTCTTTCGGATCTCGTTGAGGGTATCTCTTTGTGTGATTGTCACAAAAACATTCAGACGAGATAGTTTCTATGTATTTAAGTGTCTATAATAACATGTATTTTTTATATTACCATACAGTGCTTTTGTAAGAGGAATAGTATTGAGAAATTGGAAAATATGGTAGATAAAGGGAAACTGTCTAATCAGATCAGATTTTTTTATGTGATATAGGTCGTTTTATGTATTAACGTCACATAATATATGTATCAGCATTTACATGATGTTTACTATATAATTCATTTCTCAGCCTCCGCCGCCAAGTTTACCACATCACAAGCCTTTTAATTGACCTTACCGTGGGAGGTCGATTTGTGCAAAATATCCCAAGATATGTATTTATTTATTATAAGCTATGCTGTGGTCGAACCAAATTAGGTAAATCCGGTACTACACGTTTAATAAGCGTATGAAAGCGCAGTAAACTGTTCGTAATTTCCCGTCTTTAAATTATTCCATAAAATTACTCGCGAGTTCAATCTGATTAAATGCCCAGAAGTAGGTCAAAACAAAAGTCATTATGAATATAAATTCCCATAACGCTATATTTCGTCATAAAATTTTAATAAATCAGGACATAACCGTAAAAGCCGTAAGTGAGTTTATGTTATAGCCCCACTTGATTAATGTTATTTGTAACAACTCTTATTACCGAGATTACGTAAAATACGGGATCCCGAATATCTACATTTAACGGCAAGGGAGGAAAATATCAAAAAACAGCATGACGGCCTCTTGGGGACCCAAGGCTAGTAAATTTCATCAAAATCAATCCATTCATCATTTAAAGTAAATAAAATAGTAAATTTCATAATAATCAAATGATTCTTTATTGAAGTTAGCCTATTAATAAGCATTTTGAATCGTCTGATACAATAGCAAGAAAAAAAAGAATTAACCCTACACCTGAGATGAACCAGAAAGAAACTCAGCGGGACTTAGTTTTTTCAAAACAGTATAATAATACAAATCTCATTAAAAATCTTTTAGCAAAATACCTTATATTACGTATTAAGTTCTTCGTGTCCCATAGTTTTGGGACGCTCTGTATATGCATTGAGAAAATTATTTATACGGGGTGATTGGAAGACCGATGCAAAGCTTTAAGACGAAGTAAGTATATGCCAGTCTATTTTTTGTTTTTTTAGCCAAAGCACCTAGTTGAAAATTTACTGCAAATTTTTGAGCTAGTTAAGTGATAAATTTACTCTTTTTGTTTTCTTTCATTAAAGTATAAACAAGTTTCATTAAAGTATAAGCAATGTAACTTATGTAACAAAACACAACAAAAACACCGATTAAATTAGATTTTTTTTACAGACATTTGAAGTACATGATCTAAAATTCAAAATCTAAGGATACCGTTTTTGACCAGACTAGAAAAATGAGGTGTGGTTTTTGTTCAATCCTTTTCAAAAATATGTCTTATTATCTTTTTCTCATTTGAGGTATCATTTACGCGGATACGTTACCATGTATTAGGACATTAAAAACATTTAATTTAATCTAAATTGTCAGTTAATTTTAAACTATGGGAATTTTAGCTAAAATAACAAAAAATATTTCAAATAAATAGACTTCATCAAAGATGGCTTAAATAAATTGTTAAAAATGGTCTATACTTACTTCATCTGAAAGCTTTGCATCGATCTTCTAATCAACCTGTATTTCATCATAATATATCTCACAAAAAAGCTCATGATGTATCTTAAAACATGCTTGGGCCCTAAAATACAAAATATCCTCAAATGATGAATACCCGCATCTTTGCGTCAAAGGTCTTTTGATGTAGTAATTCCATACAGGGCCCATACATTTTACATGAGCGCGACATTTTTCGCAAAGAACTTTTTGATTTATTTATCTTGGCCGTATTGTTGTTTATGCGTCCCGGTTTTATAAGGAAGGATATTGAAAAATGATCATTCGCGGCACTTATAAATAAATAAAAAAAATAAAAATTATTTATTTGAAATGAAAAAACCTTAAAACTAGTACAAAAATATCCTGCGGCCCCACACTAGGCAATGCCTGTCACGTGGCGACCAGATTCGGTTTTAAAGGAAGTGATTTACCTTTTGTTTTACTTCGATTACCTACAGCCGTTGCTAAGATTCACTTTACAAAAAATATGATACTAAAGATTTATTGAAAGATGAGCGAGACTAATTACACTGATACTTATATCTATTGAGTAAGCAATATCTGTCTGTATGTTTGTGTGTTAGGAAGTGTACGTGTGAGTGGGTGCGTGTGTGTGTGTGTGTGAGAGAGAGATAATGTTATAGGAGTGGGTGAGAGGCCGTTTTTGAGATCGTAGATGTATGTAATTATCATTTTAAGTTAAGACCTTTAGGAGCTTCTCGGTTTGGCTGTAGCCAAGTCCTTTCAACCAGTTCCGAATCTTGATTTTTGCTTCACGAGGAGAATTACTAGCAATGTGACATGCTTTTTCTACTGAATTGTAAATATATGGATGCAGAGACCTAGGGAATCGCCTTGCAAATACAGTATTTACGCTAGGAATAGGTATTTTAAAAATACGTTTACTAATAAGAACAGGATATTCTTTAGATTTTAAAGTATTAAGGTGTGTATCCATTGTAACTCGCAAAATCATTAATTGTCTAACACTGAGGACGTCAGCGAGTTGAAAAAGGGCAACCGTAGAGAACCACCGGGGCTTCCCAAGCATAACTTTAAGAACAAACCGCTGAGCTCTTTCAAGAGGTAGAAGTGCAGAGCTAGTGGAACCCCCCCAGACGCCAATACAGTACGACAGGATAGACTCACACATCGAAACATATACAAGTTTTAGTAATTCCATTGACGCAGATTTTCTTAGTAACTTCATAATGAATACTACCTTTCTGACTCTGGCCGACACTGCCTCGATGTGTTTCTTAAAGTTTAGATTTTCATCCAGTGTAATGCCCAAATACTTAATAGATTTACAATTCTTCACTACATCGCAGACTCCACTTGAATTAATAATTGAATGAGGTGAACTGTCATAAAAGAGCTTGAGATCAGGACGTGAGCGGGGGGCAGAGGAACCAGTTTTGTAAAAACACAAATAATTTGTTTTTAAAATATTGAGCGAAAGCAGGTTGTCAGCAAGCCATTTGGCGATCACCGACAGACCTGTTTCCGCAGCTGCAAAACAACGCTCCCAGGAAACATCGTGGAATAGCAGAGCAGTGTCGTCCGCATAGCAGATGATCTCAGCCTGTCTAACAGATAAAGAGAGCATGTCGTTAAGGTAAATCAGAAACAGGGTAGGACCGAGAATACTTCCCTGCGGTACACCGAAGGATATCGGGACTGATTCACTGACCAAGCCACTGAATTTGACACACTGCTTCCGGTTCGTGAGATAACTATTGAACCAACTCCAAGCGATACCACGAATTCCCAACAGTTCAAGTTTCCTCAGCAATATCGGGATTGAGACGGTGTCAAACGCCTTGGCCAGGTCCAAGAAGATTCCCACGCAAGATTCACCTTTGTCAAGGTAAGACGAGACAAGATTGACCAGCAAGGTGGCAGCCTGTTCAGTAGACTTGCCTTTCCGAAAACCAAATTGTCTTTGGGAGAGCAGGTGTCCCGCTTCAAGGAAATTAATCAATTGTTTATTAACAATCTTTTCTAGCATCTTAGATAAATTACTAAGGAGAGAAATAGGACGATAATTTCCCGGATAGCTCTTGTCACCTCCTTTGTGAATTGGGACCAAGGCAGCAACCTTCCATCCTTCTGGAAAACAGCCTGAAGAAATGCTCAGGTTAAAAATATAAACAAGCGGCTTGACGATATAGGCTTTTAGATTCTTTAGGATACTCGTGTTTATATCGTCGATACCGGACGCGCAATTGCACTTCAAGGACATTATTAATTCCTCTACTTCACTAACATCAGTAGGATTTAAAAACATAGACTTAAAGGAGGAATTAGTTACAGTAACTTCAGATGCAAGATTTGCCTCGGTAGTGTTTTTTTCGAGGAGTATGTTAGTTGCCAGGTTTTTACCCACTGATGAGAAAAAATCATTGGTGTAATTGAGGGAATCAGAAATATTAGGTTTAATAGACGCTAATTCATGGGGTGTATGCCTATCCCGCTTGAGGTGAGTTATGTCTCTGATAGTATTCCAAAGCTTCCTTGGGTTATCTTTGTTATCTAAAAGTTGCCTCCGATCATAGTCATGCTTGGTATTTCGCAAAATATTTATATAAAAGTTCCGGTATCTGGTATAAGTTACTTTCGCTATTTCATTTAGTGGATTTTTCTTGTAATTAAGGTGCAGTTTATCCTTGACTCTAGCACATTTAATCAAACCTGGAGTCATCCAAGGTTTTAAAATAAGTTTTGAATTACTTACAAATTTACGAGATGTATATTTTGATACTAATTTAGTCAATATAGAGGAGAATGTATCGGCGGCGTCAGAAGCTGAAGTCCTACTAGTGACTGCCTGCCAGTTCTCGTGTTCAAGTTCCGCACACATAGCTTTAAAATCATGCTTGATAACAAATCTGGATGGTTTGGCGGGCTTAACTTTGTTAGGAGTCGTAAGGCCGATCATAACTAAGTCGTGGTCAGTGATATCAGAGACACAAACTGCCGACGCAAAATCTTTCACCGACCTCACAAAGAAATGATCAAGGCAGGTGTTATTTCTCGTAGGTTTATCAATAGCCGGTATAAAGCCTAAACCAGCCAACATATATAGGTATTCCGAAACATGAACATCTGACGGAGAGTTAGTGTTGATATTAATATCACCCGTAACTATAAAGCAGTTAGGGCTCAGAGTATCATTTTTAATAAACGAATCTAAGGAGTGAATGAAGGGAAATGGGTTCACAAAAGAAGGAGAACGGTATAAACCTAGCAATGAAAAATGATCTGGTACACGTATAAAAAGACAATCCGTGTCCTGAATTAGTGGTTCGGTAACTATAGCATTTAGGCCTTTCCTGACATACGCGACTACACCGCTAGCTTGATTATAAGATCTTACAGTGCGGTAAGAATTATATCCCTCGAGTTGACCAATAGCAGACCCGTCCTTCAGCCAACATTCAGTCAGAACAACAACGTCAAAATCAATTTTTAGTCGGTTGAAGGTTACTAGAAACTGGTTAAAGTTATGTTGAAGGCTTCTTATGTTAAAAGTAAGAACTTTGATAGAGAAGCTAGAAGTTATGATTTTTAAACAGTGCTCCGCCGAATCAGCAACATGACAGTTAACAGGGAAAGAATTGTCAAGTTCATTTCCCATGTCTAGTCCGGCCATGGCTTAAGAAAAAAGCAGCTAGGTAGGCGACTAGAGACCTGTTGCTGAAACGGATGCACTTGAGAAATATAAATATGACCTCTGTTATTAAGTGTATGTGTGGAAATAAGTGTGTAAGTGTAAGAATAAACGTGTAAAATTAGCAGTAATATTATATACAGTATGACTAACATGCAGGTAAAATATGAGCATGGACGGGTTTGGAAACATATTGAAGCACAAATGCTACACTCCTGATGGATCTGCTCTTTCTGAAACTGCCGCCGTACTCCGAGAATCTGTAGAGTCCACCGCAGTTCCGCTGCCGAGCATTGCACAGCTGTTTTCGTGCTCCTTGTAAATATTCCCAAAAACATGGTCCAAGTCCAAGGGACTGCGGATATGAATAGCGGCAGCTCCGTCGTACTTTCGCACATAAACCGAACCTGATGATGTCCAGCAGTGTTTGAACTTAGCAACCGTCGCCCGTTCTCTTGCAGCACGAAAAAGCAGCCGGTTATCTCTGGTTAACCGCTCGTTAACGAAAATTCTCTGAGTACACTTGCCATTTATCACTAGATCTTCAGCCGTAACGTTCCGCCTAGATTTCGCAGCTTTTAGGAAATCGTCACGCATCGATCGACGGATGAAGCGGACGGCAATCGGACGAGGATGTACTCGGTGGTTAACCCCTTTCATGTCCGGCGCTGTAGCAGGGCGGAATCTAGGGCCTGCCCTCCAGGCCGCATCAATGTCACTATGAGAGAAATCTAGTCCGATTTTCGTTGCAACAGAGAGGACAATGTGGATAGGATTTTCATTAGGACTTTCAGGGCACCCAATAATCTCAACATCATTTCTCAATGCGACCTGTTCTTGCCTGTTCAACTGGTCCTGAAGCCTAGAGACTGTTTCCTGAAGGTCAGTGGTCTGCCCTTGCTTGTCTTCAAGATATTTTATTCTTAACTCGCTGTCCGAAATTCTGTTCGATATACACTCCAAGCGGTCGGTATGGTGCGCAAGTTTGCTAAGCACTTCTTTTATTTGAATCTGTATATTGGACACCTCACCACGCAGGCCTCTGATCTCCGCAGTTAAGGTTGAGATTTCCGAGTCCTCGTTGACACGCTCCGAACAAGGAAGTTGAAGTCGACTAGATACTCCAGGATCACCATCCGACGGCGCTAGTAACTTTTCCGGTTCTTTTAAATCGGCATTAATAATATTTATACCGGAGTATGACTGAGTCTTTTTATTACGCACCGTGACATTATCAGACGGCAACTGAGATCGGCTCGCGTCAGCGGTTGGATTACCTCGTACTGGCGTAAGGGAATTGTCGCCCCCCTTTCTCGTTGTAGCCTTGCAGTCTGGGCACACCCAGGAATTTATTTGAGCTTGAGAGAATTTCGCCGCACTAACACACCTGGTGTGGAAAAGTTTGTGACACCTTGCCGCTTTGCACTTAATTGTGTTTGCTTTATCGTCCGGTATATCATCCTGACAACCCGCGGCGCATTGAGACTTATTACTGTTAGGCGGGGACATACTTCACTCAAGTCCGTTTTAATTTCTAATAAACGAAGCAAAACTGCGTAGCGTAAGAAGTTCGTAGCACATGCAGATGCGGCGTAGCAGTTATGTCCGTAGAGGCTGACGTCACACAGGCTCGTAGCACTTAAAGCGTAGTCGATGTTCGCCGCTGTTGTTTATCTCACGTTTGGCTCAGCGGTACGGCGATCGGCTCCCACGCCGCGTACTCGGGTTCAAATCCCGGCAACACGCGGTCAAAACAGCAGCCGTCACTCTCTAGACACGCCCAGTAGGAGGAGCGCCTCGTATAAAATTCTCAAGAGGAACAAGAAAACGATTTTAACAAACTCAACCAATCACAAAATTAGTTTCTCAAATTTACAAATTAAAATGGCACGGGTACCACTGCACGCGACCGCACGCAACCGAAGCGCGCATCCGAATGAGATTTGTATTTTTAACGAGAGACTTGTATTTTTAATGTTTATCTGGACCCAATATCGGTACAAATATTTGGGGAAAATATTGTTTCAATTTTGTACTAAGCCTGTAAATCAAAACAATAAACTGAGGATAATAGTAGAAGGCAGCCATTCTATTTTACTTATTATATTTAGCATAACAATATAATCATTTGAAATAGGTATTAGTTTTGATGTAATCATTATTTATTATATTTTATTTATTAGTCACAAGTAGTTTAGTAGCTTTAGCTAAGTAGCTATGATATCATTGATATCTAGTATTTAAATTTATATGTATGTAGTAGCGTTACTAATTGAAAAAACTAATATTACTTGTGCTTTATTGTTTTTACCGATTTATTGAAGAAAACAAAACTTAAAACCTATTACAATTTTACATAAAAACTTAAAAATATCTACCAGATCTGACCCTAGCTCCCCCAGATCTGCCCCTAGCGGAAGGGTGCCCATAAGGCTGGGTACATTTCCACACTGAATAGTTATGCCCATTTTTTGATCTAGGAACTGACCAGCCTTAGAGTCACCAGTAGACTCAATAAATTATTTTTTGATTAACCCTTAACCACCTACGTGCGGTCTCACAGACACTGGATTATTCAAAATTGACAATAACTGAACGCAAGTACATCGCTCACGCTTCTGTGACCTTGTACCTTTGCCCAACCCCTCCGAAGTGCTGGCCATGCTGTCGACTCGTTCAGACGTGCACTCATTTGGATTTGGTGAGTAATAAAGTAGCATTGGCGGTCCGTGAGACCGCATGTAGGTGGTTACGATACATTTTGTAAGTGTCTCAGTGACCGCACGTAGGTGGTTGTGTTATTTAAATTTTGAACACAGTTTGAAAAAAGGTTCAAATTTATGAAGAAACTGCCCAAAAAATTAGCGAAACCCTATTTAGAGCGTCGTGCAAATAATTAGCGTCTTCCACGGGACTAGAAACTTGTTTTGAATGTGAATGTTCGAACAAATTGTGTGTCGACGGCAGACGGGAATGGTTATTTTAAAAGCATGTAATTTTACAAAAATATCTTATTTGTAACCAAATTAGATAATTTAATAGCATTTTTGATTGCTCAATTTTATTTTTTTATAATGAAAAGCTTTATATTATGTTCTTTAATTTTGTAATCTAATATCCTGAAGGATACTAAATTTTGTAATCGAAAATACAACAAGTAAATAAATATGTTAAGTTAGAAATACAACATGTTGATTATTTTTGTATTCTTGTTGGTTAATAAATGCCTGAAACTATTTAAAGTATATTTAATATATTTAAACCCCCTTCAGTCACGCCAAAGTAAATAAATCAGGTCCCATACGAACAAGCGGTCTCCATGACCGCAGGTAGGTGGTTGTGTGAATGTGTGATACAAACAGGACGTAGGTAGACTAGGTAGTCAAAGGTTAAATTAAATATCAAATTGAATATTTAATCATACAATTGGAGTTGTTCCAGAAAATTTGGCATAATTGTTTTTTATGTACTTATTACAGCTTACAATACAATTTTTAATTATGCTTACCGTGTGATTACGCTGATTTGTGTAAGAATAATTTTACACAAATCAGATGACGCATTATGCAAAAAAAAAATACCGAAATATATCCCGCCTTTGTAGTGTGCAATAAATTCTATTCAAAATCTTAATAAAGCCGTAAACAACATCTTTCAAGACCTTCCTTGCTATTAGCAGGGGGACTGTGTGCGGGGATTTATTCCAGTCACGTCGAGGTGGATTTAAATAAACTGATAAAATGAGCAAAGCCGAGTGCCACTCAACACGAGTTTTAGGGTTCCTTGCTTACCTAGGGCTTACTTATCTAAAGTTGGATTTACACCAAACGAGCGAATGCTTCTTTTATCCCCACTCTACGAAATTCATTCGCTACACAAAAAGTAATTCTAGAATTGTAACTAACGTGAGACTCAAACATATTTAAATATTTATCAAACGGGTTACTCACGTAATTTAAGTCGATAATTGCTCGACATGTTTCGATCCATTTAGAGGATCCTCATCATGGAGTACCCGCGACCAAAGCCCGACGTGTTTGTGTGAGCAATTATCAACTTAAATTACGTGAGTAACCGGTTTGATAAATATTTAAAAACGTAATTCATCGAAATTCGTTGATTTCGTAAGGTGCATTCGCTGTTCTAGCGCCCGTTCTACGAAATCAACCAATCACGTTTTGTGTACCGATCGAATTTCGTAAAGTGGGAGGTTAGAACAGCGAATGCTCTTTTAGTTTGAACGCACCTGTAGAGTGGAGGATAGAATGAGCATTCGCTCGTTTGGTGTAAGCCCGCTTTTAGGTACCCTAGCCATCAGATATATCGAAGCAGCCAGGGTACTCACAATCATCTGAGCAGGAGGTGCGACCACACTTTCATTGCCAACGAGTGCTACGCGCTACGCTAGTAGCTGATCCCGTGATTTTTCCGCTTTATAGCGAAAATGGACCTCCCACAGAGAACTCCCCTCGGGAGTTCCCCGCGCTCAATGTGATAAATGCGATTCGCTTTAGGTTCGGCTTGTCAGTTTTTTTACAGTTATTCTATGGAACTGACTAGCGTTGAAAATTTCCGGATTAAATCTCCAAATAGCTCGTTTTTTCCGGATTTTTTCGGAAAAATCAATGAAATGGTCTCCTGTTCGTTGCCGCCGCGATTCGGGCTCTACTTTTCACTTAAGGTGCATTCAGATCAAACGAGTATTCGCTGTTCTATCCCCCACTCTACGAAATCAACGAATCACGTTTTGCGTTACGATCTAATTTCGTAGAGTAGGGGGCTAGAATAGCTAATGCTCGTTTGGTCTGAATGCACCATTACGATCAGGTGGAGCCACTTTGTTGTGCCAATGTAAAAAAAAAGTTTCCACTTTAATTTTCAAGTCTAAACCAATGTGAATTAGGTATAATTTTCATTTATACCAGGAAAACGCGATGTCATCGAGAAAAAGTCAATCGAAATAGATGGAAACGGGTGAGTGACAGTAACATTGATTATTTCAGTAAGAGCCCGAAACAAACAGATAAAATAGTACATTACGACATAAGTGCGAAAAACATGAAATTCGAAACGAGTGGTGATGTTAGTTACGAATTTCGTTTTTGCACGTGTCTTGTACGACGTTTTTCAGCACATATGGCCCTCCGAAGATTTAGACCTGACGTAAAATGACACAATTCTCGCACTAGAGCCTAAAAAAGGCACCATCTGTACTAAAAACGAATTTTTCATACATTCTCGAAACAACATTTGATTTTTTCCGACATATTGAACGCTAGAACTGACACATTCGCGAATAGTATTAGGTCCTAAGCTGAATCGCATTAGTATATCGTGGTCTCCGTTGTCATGGTGATAGAGCACGTGGGCAATTTATTGTAAATTATAGTTTTTTTACAAAAGAACATCCTAGTTTCATTCTTAAAATATTTGTAGCTACAAAGCTTTTAAGTACTTACTAATAACAATAAACGTGAAGATGCTTCTAATCCTTACTTGAGAATCTCTCCTATTCCAGAAATACCACGTGCACCCGTATTTGTCTGTTTGAAATTTTAAAATAGCCGTCATTTAATTATCGTTGACACAAAAAAAGTATGGTAATTTATCGATGAAATTGATTGTAGTTTAAGCCTTTCAAAGCTCCGACACCGCTAACCAAAAACAGTATTTCATTAATATCTGCAGAACCCTCATATAAAAATCTAAACTCTCTACCAATGTGAAGCCTGTTGCAAATTCTCGCGGAAACCACCTGGCGACTCCGACCCGAAAATAGATGTTTTGCTTTGTATTAAGTATAATAAATATACCTTGATATTTTTCTAGCAGGATCGAGAGATTGACTAAATCAAACATCGACATAACTGTTATCGATGAGTACACCCTATTCTAACTTCTACTTCTAAAGATACTAACTTCGTAAAATCAGGTAACCAAGAATTACTGGACCCATCTACGTATTATTTTTAAATATCTAATACTTCATATGAATTATTGCCTATAGCGTTAGTGTTTCTTATTGGTCTTTGTTCTTTTAATGGGTACAAAATACGAGGTATAAGAAAAATAATGTATCGTTTTGAATACGGTTTCATTCTTGTAGTTTTTCTCTTAAGTTACTGCGCATTATTGATTTATTAAATTTATTATCGACTACTACAAGACTTATCGATATCAATTATGTCGATGTTTAATTTTGGCAATCTCTCGTTCCTGCTAGAAAAATATCTAGGTGTAATAAATAATAAACGTGTAATTTTAATATTCACGACAAACCGCGCCAATTTTAAATTAAACGTACTTTCTGTCCATCCCGCTCGTACTCAAGTATTGGTGCGAGCGAGCCGCCTAGAAAGTAAGTCAGTTGTGTTAACACTTTGAGCGCGGGGTACTCCCGAGGGGAGTTCTCTGTGGGAGGTCCATTTTCGCTACAAAGCGGAAAAAAGACGGGATCGGCTACGAGCGTAGCACTCGTCCGCAATGAAAGCGTTACTAATAGAGTCTGAACAGCATATTTTTGCACAATAAAAATGGAAATTAAAAAAAAACGTGACCTGGAAATTCTCTACCAGAATAAATGACAGTTTGACAATGACAGATTAATTGATAGGCCAATTGTTGCCATGTAAAAATTATCCAAATAATGCTTGTGCAAAGTTATTCTGGTCATACTCTAACGCGGTGGCAGCAGCAGGCATTATATTTATTTTGTCAATACTCATAATTTTCTGATTTTAATTTATGGGTTGCCACAATGACCGGTCCTGTGCCACCCGCTTCCAGCGGACTCCTGCGACCTTCACCAGGTCATCAGTCCACCTTGTGGGGGGCCTACCCACGCTGCACCTGCCGGTATGTGGCCGCCACTCTAAAACCTTCCCGCCCCAACGGCCATCGGTTCCACACATAATGTGCCCGCCCACTGCCACTTCAGTTGTGGCAATCTTTGAGGGAGGCCTATGCTCAGCAGTGGACGTCTTTCGGCTGACATGATGATGTCGATGATGATGAATTTATGGGTAAATTTTGGGTTATTTCTACTCAGAATCACGGGCTCTTTCAATCGAAAGGGGAAGAGATGGAGTGGTCAGAAATATATTTTCAAATTTTACTGCCATCACCAAAGAGCGGACAGTGGATGCAATAGTTGTCAAAATCTTGTCTATCGTTATACGCAATATGGATATGACAATAATTGGTTTATAAAAGAGACCCCAATTGCTAAAAACCTATGAAATTTGATTATTGTATTAAATAATAAAGATAATATATTCTGATTCTTGTTGTAATTTAAAAAGCATATAAACAATATATTAGATTACTTGTCTTGCATCTAAGTTGCTTTATATAAATTTTGCAGATATTATGCGCCGGGAACTCCCGAGGGGAGTTCTCTGTGGTAGGTCCATTTTCGCTACAAAGCCGAAAAATCAAGGGTTCGGCTACGAGCGTAGCGCGTAGCACTCGTTGGCAATATTATAAAAGTGTTAATATTTCTCAAATTAAATTTGAGTCTTATCCGTGTTATGCTTTCTTTACTATATTGCATCCGATGTCCGCCCTTTGGCGCGGCAAATATCGATTTTATTTCGCGGAGGCTATTTTTTGGCTCACAAATTTTAGTCGCAAAATATACAGAAAGCACATAAAATGCTTGATAAGGTCATCACTCTTGGGAAAGATGGCCAATTATCGTAAAATCTGAGCTTCATCACTCACGTACCCTTAGGGAGTGGGGAGGGATGGACAATTGTAATTTTATAAGAGAAAAAATACGGTCCTACTCCGAATTACGAGGCACGTTAGAAACGTTATGTAGGTCCTTAGAAAATACAGTCGACAAAACAAATTTTCACTGAAAAATGGTACCAAGTAACATTTACTATAACAACCTACATTTTAAAAAGACACTTTTTTCTCATAATTTGCCTTTGCGTCTATTACAGACGATTCAATGGGTGTCAAAGGAGACATATGTTGGCCTTTGATGACTGTAGAGTCTGATAACTACGAGACCTTTTGTCAAAGAAGCTCCCTACAGAAGCCTCGGCGGCAATATGCTTTCTCTGCAGCCTCCTGCTATCTAAAGTGTCCGATCAAGCTTAATCGCAGACTTCCCTACCAGCAATAATATTATGCGCCATCCATCCCTATCATTCGCAATTATTTACCCAATAGTTTTAATTTCCCCCCCCCCTTTGTCCAAGACAAGAAGAAAAGAAGAATTAATTCATTTATTGGTCTTACTTTGAAAATAGCTGTTATCTGACACTTCGTAATCGGAATATATTTACGTGAATACGTGTTTCAAATCTCACATTATTTAGCATAAAGTTCAGTCTGTTATTTCCACTGAACAGCTAAATATAAAAGGCAAGTATTCTAGGTGAGTATAATTATTACAAAACAGGTTGCACCCTTGTTCACTTCAAAACGAGCTATTTAAGGCAATTGCAACACAAACAGCCGCGATAGACTCGTTCGCTCCCTTGTTAAAGGCACGGAAAACTAAAGGTTGTAACCAAACTGCTTGTTAATGAAACACTTGAAAATTATAGATAGAGCGAGTACTATCACAATAAATGGGCCAATCAACTTTTCGATCGACACTATTTTGTCCCGTAACGCAGGTGACAATTTCATCAAGTTTGCTAGAAAAATAGTAGATTGTTCAACGAGGGACTAAAACAGGCCATTATGACACGAGATATTTATCCACCCGAGCGTAGCGAGGGTGGATGTAGTTCGAGTGTCATTATGGCTGTTTAGTCCCGAATTAAACACTCTACTTTTCACTTAGAATGCGAGGAAAAAATCTCAGTATTTATTAACAGAAAGAACAAGTAAGAAACAAAAAAATTAGTTTTCCAATCCATAAAAGTTTGATACGCTTTTGAATATTACACTAGATTTCGGCGGCAAAAGATTTTGCACCACCTCTTTTGCATTCTTCTTCATTCTGGAGTAAGGCGTTAATATTTCTTCATATTAATGCCATCATCGTAAATTATACGATTTGAACAATATTACTTACGGACAAAAACACAAAAAATAAGCAATCAAATTCGTTCCGCGTTTTAGTTTTTATCTGTATTCCTTTTTCGAAATATGACGCTTTAAATACTTGCATATTTAGCCAACGAATTGGAGCTAACTACAAACAATTTTGAAGCTAATTGGTTAAAACATAACATATGTAAGTAATAAATTGGATTCAATCTTAATCATATAATAAACAAGTATTAAATATACATGTACCTATATTAAGAAAACAAAACGATTTTCCTTAATATTTTTACACGATTGACATTTTGAGGTTTTTTCCAATGGCAATGACGTATAAGATACTAACTAAACATTATGACCTCAAGGATTTTCATGAGATGTTCAAGCGTAATAACAACACTCGTCTGAGAGGTCATCACTTAAAGCTAGAGAGTATCAGATCTCACAGTAACCCTTTTTAACACTTTTTGAGCAACCGAGTAGTGAGATGTTGGAACAAACTCCCAGAGGACGTGATCTCAGCTCAAAATGTGAATAAGTTTAAAAATGGACTAGACAAGTACATCACATCTACAACTTGACTATGATTATTGTCACAATGATCACTGGATACAGGCTACATCAGTTTTCTAACTGCCTGCCTGCTTATCAAATAATAATAATAATAATAATTCTACCTCTTTTCTATAGCTCCATTTCTGATCCATCCATCCTCCATCACCATAGCCCATTAGTCTTTTCCATTCCTTCTCAATAGTCTCTATACGCCTGCTGGGACCGGTTCACGGATATCTATTTTTGTGCCCGTGAATGGGTTGCAGCAGGTGTAAAACACAGCAAATTTCTCCAAAGGGCCTCTACGTGTTGGATCTGTATCCCCACGCAAGCCTATCAAAAGACCGGGATTTATAGGCCCGTGATGAAAAAGAGATACAAACATAATAATAATAATAATCGTTCGTTCAAAAATCATAAACACCAGAAATGGCTGTTTAGGGGTTTCCAAAGTCAATTAAAAAAAGTTTAGAGGTTGTATCCACGGCATGCACAAAAATGGTCCATACACAAGCACTGAAAATGGCGACTATCCTTTATTCTTGAACACCGTGAGTGTGGCTGTTTACGGGTTTCCAACGTCAATTAAAAAAATTTTACTTTAGTCCCTAGAGATTAATAAAGAGTTTTAGTCCTGATATGCAGGGATTAAAATAACATTTTAAGAGCATGAGAAGTGAAAATACTTATAAATTGTACATGCGTTAGGCCCCACACAAGTTCTTATCGATAAATTTAGGTTCGAACTGTTTTTCATTGTAAATAATGTGTATAGTATTAATTGACGTACATTTGTAAGTTCATGAAAAGTAACGCAGCAGACAGAAAATATGTCGATCGAAAAGTTGATTGGCCCAAATACGAGCAGATGCCTGTTACTGAAAAGCTTTTAACTCGTAATACAAGTAATGAATTGAACCAATATGCTTAGCACATGATTAGCGCGACAGTATCTCGCCGCGAGATGGACTATCCGTCTTTTGTTAATGTAGCTAGTAAAGGACGGGAGATTTATCTCGCCGCGACATACTGTCGCACCAATCATATGCTAAGCCTACAGGTGCTACTTTGTGGATGTCTACATTAAAGGATGAACAACATTACTGTGCTATTCCGCGACACAGTACTTATAAGTAAATTAGTGTAACCCGCTATAATAATAGCTTGCCGCAAAATAAATGACAGGTCTGGTTTTCGGCTACCACACCAACAATATCGTCAACTCTGATGCCTCGTAGAGAGGCGAAACTCGTGTCGAGTATAGTATTATTGATGGTGGTTCGTTATAGTTGTTTGCGGATTCATTTTGAGGCAAATATTATAGCGGGTTACACTAATTCACACGTACTGTCTGAAAACAAAGTGTTACCATGACCTAGGCTTTTACGAAAATGGCAATCGTTTCCAAGTATTAAGTTGACAAACATTGACAATAGTTATTTGTTATACAAGGGTGCAAAGTTGTATTTTACCAGCGAGTATGAAATTGAAACACGAGCAAGCGAAAGGATTCTATAGTTGAACCACGAGCGAAGCGAGTTTTTTAACATACGAGAAGTAAAATACATTTGCACCCGTGTGTAACACAAAACTTTTCCCCTCACTATAGCGAGGAAACTCAAAAAAGGTAATTATTTGTTCACATTACAATCATCATCAGGTTAGTGATAATAATTTTCCAAATGCAGCATGTATTTAATGCAAGATTTTGTCGCAGTAAACTCAGCACGAAAAAGTAAACGCAGCACGATTTTAACACATTCTTGTAGTGGCACACCAACGCCAATGCATTATTAAATCATTCTCGTTCATTATTTTTACAAAATTATAACAGAACACTCTGAAAGTTGTTTAGTTTACTATTTTTATGCGTGTTCGAGTCGGTAAATAAAGATTATAACCTATAATATTCATTGACAATGTTGACGTTGACATTTTCTGCGTTTTGTGATTGCATCTAGTCATCGTGTCATCATTCACTAAAACAATTGTTACTTATGGAATTTTAGGATTTATATGTTAAAATCATCATATTATATAAAGGTTTGTATTTTACACTAAATTCTCGAACAAATTATTTAATTATCATTAATATGGAACAATTTCCATGAGCATTTTACGTTTTGTTATCTGTTAAACGAATGTTACTTCGCACTACGCTCCAAGGTCATTACTTTGCCACACAAGTGAATAATATGCGTTTTTACACGTTCGTATTAAAGGATAAACGAGCGCTTTACGACCTAGTGAGGTAATATATTTAAACTAACTGTACAATTAATCTTATTTCCTTCGAACGGTCAATGTAATGCGTGTCCTGCTTAGTTGTCAAACGTAACGAGTGGTTGTCATTTTCATTACTGTCATTTTCAAGAGTTAATTAACGATTGACTTTAAAATACATTGCTTCTCAATGAAGTTTTCTTAGATAATTTATTACGTTTAAAATTACCATTTTTAATCAAACAATGCCTCAGGTTTGGCTAAAAATCCTCGGTTTCAATAAAAGCCTGCATGATGTTAACACACTGTATTTCAAATCATTAAAATTATTTCCGTACTTTATACCACAAGGTGGACTGATGGCCTGGTGAGGGTCGCAGGAGTCCGCTGGATGCGCTTGGCATAGGACTGGTCATTGTGGCAATCTTTGAGGGAGGCCTATGTTCAGCAGTGGACGTCTTACGGCTGATATGATGCTAATGATGATGACTTTATACCAAAATAATGTTACGAGTAGAACCAATGTATATTTCCAACTAATAATCTCATACGGCCTTTGAACGCAACCTAGTTAAAGCTAGTACAAACACTCCACACGCCAAGTCTGGCGTTAGCGCTTCTGTTCGTCTTGAATAAATATTTCTTCAATGTAGTGCCTAGATAGCTTTTGTATTTTCAATGGAATTGGAGCTTGCAAAAATGACGAAAGTTTTCGGGGTTTCATGGAAAATATTGCTTAAAATTATAACTTAGCCACTTGATATGTGTACAGGATGACGATCTTCGGCCTTCCGCCAATTTTGAAGTCTCTCAGCCCACCTGATAGAAAGCAGGAACTGAGGCCCATGGACATAGTGACCAAAAAATCGCCTATGCGCTGCCTACACTGAGGACTTAGATGGATTGCCTCTATGCCAGTAATTACGCCGGCTATCTTACCCCCAAACCAGAATACAGTACTAACTATTTAGCGGCAGGTTAACGGGTAAGAAGGTAGTAGCTATCCGGGCGGACCCTGCATGAGGTCCTACCACCAGCACTATCAATTCAGGCTCAATTAATTAATTAGGAGAATTCTTTTTTTCGCGATTTCTTGGTTGTCTCTACAGGGTGACTAGTAAGTAGCCCAACAAACTTGAAAGGTGTATTCCTGAACTGATTTTGAGGCTATAATGTCACATTAAGTTTTCTGGATTCGGCTTAGTTTAAGAGACAATAACATGCTATTCAAAAAACTATATTTATCACAAGTCACTGAAATATGCCTGCACGATTAAAATTCTTAGACTAGTAGTTTTCATTTCGACACTGATTAAAGTTAGAGAAAAACGTTCAACTAAAAAAAATTTCAAAAACACTGAAAAAAAAATTCTCTGCCTACAATTTATTACTGGTCATGTACAAAAAAAAACAAAATTACACAAAAAAAATATTAAAAAATATATGTATTTGCTCGAAAATGACATATGTCACAAATATTTTTTTAATTCTTTTGTCATCAAAAATGCATTGGTAAAGTCTGCCGGTATACTCATTCCCACCCACCGGTATAGTGAAAGTTCAGCGTGACCGTCCCTATTACAGTCAAGGCCATTAATATATATACACTTCTCCATACTGATCCCTTACAAATGTGTCTATATTATATCAAATGCACTCGACTGTACCCTTTTCACTCTTGCTCCACTGTATGTCACTGTATAGTCTCTAAAATGATCTTAACAGTTTCAAATTTACTAAAACTAAAATACAAAACTAGTCACCAAAAATGGGACAAACCGATCAATAATTGAACTAGTAATGTAATATTCCAGAAAGAATCGAAACACTAAGAATTCAGTGGGAAATAAACTTATACGTTTGCTTCGGTGCCAGACACTCAGGTGGGGCCACGAAATACGCGAGCGAATTATTTATTTATACCACATTCTATTAAAAAGTGGAATTCTTTACCGACACATGTGTTTCTGCATACCTATAAGTTGGGACCCTTTAAACGAAGCGTGAAGAAGCATCTAGCGGGCCAGCAAGGCGGTGGCAACTAACGGGTTACTGATTATCTCCTGTTCGTTGCCGCCGCGATTTGGGATCTACTTTTCACTTACGATCAGGTGGAGTGGAGCCACTTTGTTGTGCCAACATAAAAAAAAATCGGTGGCAAACTAGCATCAGGCCCGCCTGATGGAAAGCCATCACTGGTGCCTATAGACGCCTGCAAATCCAGGGTTGTCATATGCGCGTTGCCGATCCATTAAGAACTTGTCTCCAAATTCAAAGAATTGAAAGTAAATAAAAATAAAATAATATATTATGATACCATCTTACACAAATTGAGGTAGTTACACGGTAAGTACAATTTAAGTCTCGTGTTGTGTATTAAAATGAAATGGAAACTCCCTTTTTCGATGAAAACGTGTTCCCATGTTTCCTTCATGGATATTTAGATTTTAGCAAATTTTGTTTTACAATAAAATTTACTTTGGCTATGCAGTATGTTTTGCTTTTGTTGAGTTTGAATATTTTGAGTAGTGTTCCTGTTGATGATTAATGTTACAAAAGGGAGAGTTCAAAAAGGTTGGCGACAGGACTCCTGTCCTGTCGCCTGCCCCCTTGTTGCTTTAGCAGCCGGGTCAAAATGCTTTTTGTCGTCTTGTTTCATACCACTCTGTCACGCTTTTAGTTGTTGTTTTACCTCAGTATATAAAAAAATAACACTATAGTATAAAACATATACATCAGAAATTGAAAACAAAACATCATCTCATCCAAAAATCACCACTGCGTCACGTTTTTTAGGGACATAAAATAAGACAACGAAAAGAATTTTGACTCAGCCAACAAAGTAACTTTCTGTATGTGAAAGGATTGACAGATCGCTCGCAAAGGTGTAAACCTTTCGAGTTGCAAGCGTCTTTATGCTACGGAAGCCGCTTAGCACTGGTGTGCCTAATACCTCTTGGG
This sequence comes from Thaumatotibia leucotreta, assembly GCA_025490895.1. Lineage (NCBI taxonomy): Eukaryota > Metazoa > Arthropoda > Insecta > Lepidoptera > Tortricidae > Thaumatotibia > Thaumatotibia leucotreta. The sequence continues at coordinate 33,516 of JALPQI010030759.1, read as the reverse complement.
AAGTAACGTTTATGTTAGCGTACATTCGATACGTGAGGGCCTCCGCTATCTCACGCGGATGCCTACCTACGCTAAGTATTAAAATCCGTCGCACTCGCCTGCATCAGTTAGCGCCGTTCATACAATTTCTAGTAAAGGTGCGTTTAAACCAAAAGAGCATTCGCTGTTCTAGCGCCCGTTCTAAGAAATCAACCAATCACCTTTTGTGTGCCGATCGAATTTCGTAGAGTGGGAGGTTAGAGCAGTGCATGCTCTTTTAGCTTGAACGCACCTTTAGACGAGCGTCCGTTCCGGGTAGTGTATATACAGGGTGAGCATTTCAAATGGGTCAGGGGAGAGATTTTGGAAACCATAACAGATAGTGAAATCTTGTCTCAGGAACCTTCTATTTTACTAACAAGAAAAACTGCATTCTTACATTTACAAAAATACGTGAATCGAACCTTGATTTTTTGAAAAATAAAATTTTATGTTTTTCCATTGGATATCGGTTGTGTAGCACTTAAATAGTAAATGCTACTAAGAAACATAATATGTAAAACTAATAAAATGCATTGTTTTCTAACAATGGACTTTTATTTTTCAGTACTTCAGTGCCGCCGCCGGCAGTTTGAATTTGTAAGGAGAAGTTCCAAACTATGAGAGATAGCGAAATCTGTTCGTAGGAATCATGGCTTCTGTTTTAGATTTAATAATAAGAGCATTTTTTTTTAGAAGAAACAGAAGCCATGATTCCTTTCACCCTTTATATATATATATATATATATATATATATATATATATATATATATATATATATATATATATATATATATATACCGTTCACCCTGTATATATATATAAGGTAAGGTCGGCTGCCCTATGCAGAAATCAAGTATCTGTGTTTTGGCAAATTTTACAGTAGAGCGAAAAAACGTTTTTTTTAGACTTTTCTTGATTACATGTTTACTAGTTAAATGATAGCATTAAAAATTGCTGTGTTTTATTATGCAAGACATCATTAATAGGAAACTATAAAAAAAAATCAAAATTATGAGGCCAATCATTTTAAAATGCAAAAACAGTTTTCTGCATAGAATGCGATAAGATAATTTTAAAGCTTTTCTACAAAAAAACAAGTATCTGTATATAATTTCGCGTTTTAGTAAGCTTCTTCTTTATAAGTTTATAACACAAGCATATTTTATACTACATTTTAGATGCCAATAATTTAGTGTATGTCATACTTGTGTAAAATATATTAATGTAGTGTGTATTTCAAGTATTTCACGGAAAAGAAGCCCCTATTCTGTTTGAATGCAAGTTGTTTTAAAATTCATAAATGTAGCACAAGTTTTTTTTTTCTGGAACAAAGTATTTCTCATACAGAAATGCTTAAAAAATTACATCAATTACTTAAATTGTAGGAAACTACAAATACCTCAAATACCGAACCGAAAAAGAACTTCAAAACCGACAGTCTGTGGAAAATATCTAGACGCAGGCGTGGAAGACAAAAACAATGGAAAGTTATAGTTTTGTTCAATAAATCAACATACAATATAGTTGTATGTATATTTTATTATTTACACCTGGTACAAAACATAAAGATAAAAATACCTATATAAATCAACCTTATTCAAACATCTGTATTAACTAGTTCACCTTCCTCTATTAAATCTAGTGATTGTGAATTTTATTGCAATTGGGTTAAAAATAATTGCTAATTACTTGGCATTAAGGGCACTAACTTTGCCAATTTTTTTTTTTTTGCTGACCTCTGCCTTCTAAGACATTGTTTTTTTTTTGGTAATTAGTGCACTATTTTTTCTGTAAGAGGTCCACTACTTTCTATTGCTAATTTAAATTATTTTTGTATAAAATACAGTCTCATATCCGTTTCTGAAGCAAACTTCGACCAAGTTTCAATAACAAATTCCTTAAGTTGTCATTTTTACAATTTTTCATCACATTCAGCTAGGGGTAGAAACTACCACAATTCTCGAATTTTACTCATGTTATTATTTTCTAAACATAATGTAGAAACTATCTGTTTTGCCCTATGGCGAGCATTTGAATGAAATCTGAGTCTTTTCACTTTAAATAACTTATACAGCCAGGAAAACACTTCAGTTATCAGATAATAGGCACTTCAATAACACTTCACGTATGTATACGAACTATGAAAAAACAGCCATATTCATTACTTGAATTAAAAAGGTACCACAGGACAATTTCTACCCGAAACTCAAATAAAATATATAAATATAAGGTTTTGGTATCCTAATAAAATGAAAATTTCTACGCTAAAGTCAAGTAACTCTGCGATCTATGTCAATATTTCTATGCTAAAGTCAAGTAACTCCGCGATCTATATCAATATTTCTACGCTGAAGTCAAGTAACTCAGTAATCTATATGAATTTCAAGTATCTTTTGCAAGATACTTGATTTCAACGTAGAATTAGGGTATATACTTGTTTTTAGCGTAGAATACCCCGTTAAAAAAAGATACTTGAATTTTTTCAAGTTCTGTATTTAGAAAAATATTCATTATTAAAAAAAATTTCAATACTAAAAAATGCATTTTAAAACAGTGAATCGAATGGTGTAAAAAAACTTTTTTTGATAAATTTCGAGATACTTGATTTCTGCGTAGGGCAGCCGAGGTGGGGTAAGATGAAAAGGTTTTTTTGAGGGGGTAAGACAGAAAGTCGTCGTTAATACTGTGCCAGAAGGACGATTTTTTGTCTTACCCCGTTTAAAAAACCCTTTTCATCTTACCCCACCTTACCTTATACCAATACCAATTTCAAAGGACTTCGATTTTTTAGTTGCAATAATTTATTACTATCAGTAAGAATAAACAAGAGAAAAAATATTATATTTTGTGATTAAAACTTTTCAATATGACTACTTTTTGCCTTGACTATGGACTTCAAATGGTAAAATAAATTTTCTCGCAGCACGTTTGTGATCCAGTGGTAGTGGTATGGGCAAGTTAAATACTATCGCTTTCTTCATTGCATTTATACTAGCATGTATAATATCTCTCACTTTGCTCTTCAAAATAGACCAGATAAAAAGTCCGAAACTCAATGCACTGGAGAAATTACACGTGGATTTCGGTTTCCAGCCATTTTTGGTTCTTACGAGCTTTATAAGCCGAAGAGCTTGGTCTCGCTTATGTTTGCAGTCTACAGCCAAATGTTTGCGTGCCTATGACTTCAATGCGGTGTAAACTTCAAAACATATATCCGATAATAGCAGTGTTTTACCCTACAATAAAACACATATTAAGCGAAACACCTTATTCGAAACCTACATTAATATTTGAGAGAGGCAATCTTGTTTACTATGACGTGACGGTTGCTGATTTGACTATACTCTACTCTTTTTACCCCCTCTATCAGTTTCCTGTTCATGCCACCAGAGTAGGGCGTGCCCGTTCCCTCGTCATTGGTTCTCAAATTTAATGTTTTATTTACACGTTTTGCAATGATCCACCAAAACAGTGATATAATAGATAGATACACCACCGTCACAAAAACTTACACAAAGGTGAAGTGAAGTGCAAGTGCTAAGATTTGTGGTGAGTTAGTGAAAAGTAACTGTGAGAATGGAACATTGCATTTTAACCGCCAGGCAGGATTATAAAGTGTAGGTTTCGAATAAGGTGTTTCGCTTAATATGTGTTTTATTGTAGGGTAAAACACTGCTATTAAGCTTCTGCACCGTTATTCGAAACCTACATTAATATTTGAGACCTGTCTGTTATCGCCTGGTGGCAAGACACCAATGTGAATCATGTGAAAACAATTAGGTAACTGGTAAAGTTACTGTCATATTTGTGTGTGATAAGAATAAAAAGGTTCTTTTATATTATGATATATGGATTAAAACACATAATATACAATAATACTGTTTATTGAAAAACAACTTTAGCATACAATAATATTGAAAAATAAGCTTATTTCAACTTAATCTAGGCTTGTATTAAACCTGAATACATTGTTACATATGTAATTATCTAATTATGTATCTACAACAGAACAGACCAAACTCAATTGTAATAATTAACTGGTGGTAAGTCCAAAATGACCCAATGTAAAATTTGATTTTTCAATTATGTTGTATTGTAATGTATTAAAAATAAATCAATTAAAACTGTATCTATATTTTATTGATTAGGTACCCTTTGCTCCTAATCCATAAGATCTTCTTACAATTATTTTTCAAATTGAATAATCAACGGGAGTAAAACATTCAGTTACAGCTACGTAAAGATGGGTGCTGATTGTCGAATTTCTCTACAGCAAACGTTAGAAATAGTGTTTTGTGAGAGGTGAGAGTCAGTTATCGCGAGCTAAGATTTCATCCAACGGAAGGATTTGTACCCAATTTTTCGAAGCTACTGCAGGATGCACTAGCTACCCGGACTAGCTTGGATGCCTGCGTCATTGTCAGACTTACAAATGTCACCATACCAAATAATATAGGGTCCAAGTCCGTATATTTTAAGTTTTGAGTTAAATGCAAACAAATAACTGTTTTTAATTCAATATATTAATAGGGTTTCCTGATTTTGAGTTAAATTCTAGCCTGACTGTATTTAATTCATAATTCATTTATTGTATATAATTATGTGTTACACAAGGTCTTATTGTATAATAATAGTTCACATGAACCCTGTTTGGATATTGGTAATTTTACACATTTAACTAACTTATACATAACTAAAATTAGATTCTTGCAACGTACTCCTTTAATGTACTTAACAGAATGTAGTAAATTAAGTATTAACATTTACAAAAACGTTAATAATTTAAGAGGCACAAGCAATTTTTGACCTAGAAATTAGCCAAAATATTATTGATGTACAAGATACAATACAATCGTTTTTATTAACAGATAGTAAATTAAGGTCATATATCCTATGACCTGAACAAACAACAATAAGATAGAGGCAGGTTTTGAACATTCCTAAAAGCTATTTTCATTGATAGTACCACTTTTTAAGCAATTCTACTAAGGTACCGGTATCCCGTATAGGTACGTATTTACGTTGTTTACTTTTGGAGTTTCATTGGAAATAGCCTTTCATGAATATTTTACAAGCGTATGTGACGCTAGGTTGACCTGCAAATTAGGGTCTGTTAAGGTAGCAATCGCTGATTTGTACACTTAAATTTATGGTCGAAGAGGACAAGCTTACTTTTTGATCCAGGCCAATTATTTATCTAACAAAATCGGCTGCTGAGGGTGTATTCACATTAACGACCACGAGCGACCACACGACCATAAGTACCACTTATACTAAGGGTGTTTATAAGTTTTTAACGATGATTTTCGCCAGTTAGAAAGTAATAAATTCTTTTGTTGTTGGCACCAATTTTCTATGCTTTCTGTCCATCCCCACATTTTCCTGCTTCTAGGATCAACTCCTGAGCTTGGGACGGGGGATGACCTGAGGCTGTGTCTATCAGGGCCTGATCTAGAGCAAGTATTGTGAATGGTGGGGCAAGGGCTCGATTTTTGAGATCAGTTCTCCCAAAAAACTATCAGCCACCGGGGGGCTACGATCAAGTAAATTCCTACAGCTGTATTCATTGCGTGCTAAAACTTGAGGTATTTAGAACGGTGATGGGAATATCCAAGCTATCTGGTAACGCCACGTTCGACTGAATGCATTGTGAAACTGGGCTTGACCATTTGCCGCGTCCAGTGATACATAATTAGGCACTTCATACGCCCTTGCCGACACGAGGTGTACTTCCGGGCTGTCCCTTTCGAAAATATTTTCACTGTTATTATGGGTAGGAGAAGGAGATTTCACTCGGACACGACAGGCAGGCGAGACAGGCGGTCTGCTTCGCAATCGAACTTACTGGGGAGATAGTGAATTAGAAAATTAATGTTGTACTGGTCTACTAGATGAAACACCTTGTAACCTAGATTCATTAGGGAGGATGACAGAGTTCCCCCTTCGTTCCTCAGGAAGGCAACTACCAACTTGTCGTCGCTTGTATTATGATGGAAGAGTTTGCTAAATAATGGCAACAACATTTTAGGGCATTTAGGATCGCGAGCATTTCTCATTGATTTGAATGGAGACTTGACTCTTCTTGTCCTATCTTCTTATTGCCCCCATCATTTTATATCCACAATTCATTTCAATTCAATTTATTTCATTGTTTATCCACAATGATAGTTCAAGCAGCGCTTCCATTAGTACATACTCGTATAGGGAATCGACAATATATGGACTGGTGAAGGAGACTCGCACCAAATGCTAACAGGGCTCTGTGATTGAAATGGCCACGGGGTACTGGAAAACGGGCAAAGTTTACGAATTTCGTTTGTACAAGCGGATTTTCGCTTCAAAAACGGCATTTATTTTCAGGGCCAAGCATTTCTTTAATGGGAAGTACTTTTTGTTGGAATGAGGATACCAACAATTTTCCAGGTATTCTACGGCCCTCCGAGGGGTAAGGACCCCGGAATTATACGTAGAAAAGCTTTATTTTCTCGCAGCTCGGCCTCCGGCCTCGCAGGCTGCCGCGCCTCTATGGGACGCTCCGGGCCTTCGGCCCTACGCGGAGCTCGGCCTACGGCCTTCGCTTCGCTGGGCTATTCCGGGGTCCATGGGGGCAAATTCGCACCGTTTTCAAGGCTTTTCGTAATAAAGGCCGAGGTTCTGATTTGCTAGGAGAAAAACGTCTAAATTAACTAAAACTCGAAAGATGTGGGCAACCCAATTGGTCGGAAATGACCTTAAGGCAAGTCATCGGCAGCTGTTAAAAATCAGACTTTGAAACCAATTCAGACTCGCTGGCTGCGACAGGCAGATGGAAATAGGCGTTTGACAGATCTAATTTTACTAGCAAATCTGAGGGCTGAATGAACCCTGAAATTCGGTGAATTTTCCCCAACTTGAACTTTACGATCGGTAAGTATAGAATTAAGATTTGAATTTTGGACGTAAAGATCCGTCGCTTTTTGGGATTAGGAATATCGGCGTGACATAAACTGGGAGTGTAATATATATGCTGGTTCTAGCACGCCTGCCTCAAAATTGTTTCCTGCATTTGGCAATGCTAACGGGGGCCTTAGGTAAAACGAATTTCTAAACGATTTTATCAATATTTAATGATTCTCCTCTTTCCAAAAAAAAAAAAAAAAAAACTGACCCGCTCGAAAACTGTTGCAGTCAGAATTTCCTCTTTTGATTAAATCCCTGCGTGGGAAGTTTTGACCTAGTCGGGTAGTGTTTTTATAGGCATTGGGGCCTTGGGGTCTCGGGCCCACGCTACGCTGGTGAGGCTTTCCTTGACCTTGGCTATTTGCAATTGTTCTGGATGGGCGAAAGGGATCACGCCAGCCCATTGGTAAAAAGTTATAATTGCCATGTGCAGGCAATTTTAAGAAAAGTCGAGGCATATTCATAAAGTAGTTTGACTCGTCATAAACACCCTGTGTGGGCCCTTTTTGAGCATTAACTACCCAGATCAGCACTTGCTTGCGCCGCAGGCTTATTTTGGGTTGGCGTTCAGACCAGCGACAAAGTTTTTGTAAGAAAGGTCCAGGCCTATTCATGAAGCAGTTACACTGGTCATAAAAGCCCTGCGTGGGCCCTTTTTAGGAATAACTACACAGATTAGCACATGCTTGCGCAGCAGGCTTATTTTGGTTTGGCGGTGAGTCCGGCCAAAAGTTTTTGTAAGACGAGTCTAGTCATATTCATAAATCAGTTAGATTGGTCATAAATACCCTGTGTTGGCTCTTTTTGAGCATTACTACATAGATTAGCACTTGCTTGCGCAGCAGGCTTATTTTGGGTTGGCGGTCAGACCGGCCGAAAAATATTTGTAATAAAGGTCTAGGTGTATTCATAAAGCAGTTAGACTGGTCATAAATGACCTGCATAGGCCCTTTTTGAGCATTAATTCACATTAGCACTTGCTTGCGCAGCAGGCTTATTTTGGGTTGGCGGTCAGACCGGCCAAAATTTTTGTAAGAATGGTCTAAGCATATTCATAAAGCAGTTAGACTGGTCATAAATGCCCTGCGTGGGCCTTTTTTGAGCATCACGACATAGATTAGCACTTGCTTGCGCAGCAGGCTTATTTTGGGTTGGCGGTCAGACCGGCCAAAAAGTTTAGGAAATACCACCACGTTTTTCCAATAAAAGTTATGTGAGCTCGGGGTATCTTTCTTATGGACTCTTTGACACTTAGGCAGCGGGGGATACAATCTCGGATAAGGTCAGCGCGGTGACGACATGTTAGTTGCAATCATTACAGATATATTGATTTAAACTCTCACGATTATCACTCGTACCTATTTTAAGACCAGTATGTCGTTAAAACATCATTAGGGATCTTATAAAAAATACCCTCCATAAAAAAATCTGATTTTATTTTTTAACGCCTGAAGAGACAGCTCATCAGCAGTACGAGACCATGCTATTGATGCGTCAAAAACATAAATTCTTTAATTAGTTATTTGTCTCGAGGCCTACAAAGGCCGGTTGGGAGCAGCAAAGCTTATGTACCTCTGAATCTCGGACGCTTGTCCAGTTTTCGGAGTCAAAATGTTGAACAGAGATTATAAGGTCAACATGAGCGGGCGAGTATTTTGGAACGGATGGTTCTTCTAAAACATCGTTAAACGCAACTTTAGTGTCAAACCATTTTCTTTAAGAACAGTGGGTTCAAATTTCTTTAGCCTTATATATATCTCGCCGCTCACGTTGCCCTCTAATTCATTTTCCCATTTGACTGAGAAAGGTACAGTACTCATGGATTGCAACATGTCACTAATACAGATTCTGGATACCGCTAAACTGTTTTGTTCTATGGCATCGTTACGCCACCTTCGGCTCCCATGCCGGAGTAGGTATAGTCTCTTGAATCGGACGATGAGCTAGTGCTTGATGGACTAGATGTGTCCGACATCGTCATTTTGCAAAAACTCTGCAAAATAAAATAAGATTAATAACAAATTTTTATATTCGAACGGTAAAACCGTTAAGACTTGAAAATATATTTCACTTACAAATTCCATGAATTTGTGACTGAACCGTACGTCTCGGTAAACGAGACACCAATGACGAGGGAACGGGCACGCCCTACTCTGGTGGCATGAACAGGAAACTGATAGAGGGGGTAAAAAGAGTAGAGTATAGTCAAATCAGCAACCGTCACGTCATAGTAAACAAGATTGCCTCTCTCAAATATTAATGTAGGTTTCGAATAACGGTGCAGAAGCTTAATAATCCGCTATTACTTTGACGCCAGACTTAATACAATCTAGTTGGTAACACTTCATATCGTTCACCCTGTAGTACCGAGTAAACGTTATAATGCAAAGTCATGGTACGGCTATAGCGATAGGCAATGGTAATTCTTGTATAAAATAAAGAAATTACGTTTTATTTCAGTCTATTAATTGCATTTAATATAATATTATTAAATAAAGTTAGAAACCTGACTCGAAGAAAATGAGCAAGAAAGCTTTTATTCCTAGAATAATTCGTAGTTATCCCGCCTACTTCGTTAGCTAATTTGATCAAAATATCCATTAGTACAGTTGATAGGATAAGTAAATGAGCACTAACTTGTAACGAGGCTGAGGTACGTTTGCACAGGATAGCTGTTGTATTTTTAATTTACTTCAGATACAAAAGAAATTCAGTAGCCATATAAATACAGGGTGTAAGTCCAATATGGGCTCGAGCTCTTAACGGGTGTTAGTTGACGGCATAATAAGTACATTTAAGCTCTGAAATGGAATTCGAGATCAAAAATGTAAACAATCAATGACAATGACATGACACTACAAAGTCAATGTTAAAGTGACATTCCAGGGGTCTAAAACGTTTTATATCGAATATAGTTTTTAACACCTTTGTAAATTAACGTCGCATTTTGAGATTGGTTTTTTATTTTATTTTATTTATATCTACACTTACAACTATCCTTACAGGTACTAAACTTAAGACAATGTTTTATATGTAGATATAGATACGCGAAAGTCAAAGTATGTTTGATACACAAAGTGTAACAATCGTTAACATATTTTTGGATATGACAATAAATATCGTATATAACATACGTCTGAGTGTCCACGGTTCCTGATTACAAAAATAAAACCTAGAAAATTTGCTAGAATGATGTAAATAATATAATATAATAACATAATCAATGTTTGAAAATGAATGTCGTGTTATTTTCATCTTTAGGGTAGTCGGGGAACAAATTCCAGTCGTCATCTATAGTTACGATCGAATCCATTTCGATTAAAACATGACAATGATTGATTTGTAGTTAAAAATACTAAAATCTGTATTAATGTATTTTGTAATGCAAAATTTTAGTTTTAATGAATTCATAAAACAGTCATTTAGTGCACCCTCTTATTTTGATTTTTGAAGTACATAGTTTAAAATACGAACCCTCTTAAATGGTTCTTAGTGTACCTAGTTACCGTATTAAATTACGAATAGACTAGTTATTGTTATAACTGCGAACCAAATGTTTAAGATTTCTTATCATTGCCAGTAGTATAAAATAAACACCTTACATTTTATTAAAAGTAGCGAAATATATCATTAAAAAAATTATATATTTCGCTTAATGTTTTGTATTAAAAATTTGTAAAATATTTAAAGTTCTACGTACCGTCAGTGACGGTAAATACGCATTTTTTATAAGTATTTGAATGATTTTAGATTACCCCCTCTCGTGATTATTTTTTTGTGGTGGTATCCCATTTGTTTACATTTTTGATCTTCAATTCGATTTCACACCTTAGATAACTCTTAGGTACTTAAATTTAGTTTAGTGCAACAAAATTATCCATACAAAATAATTCGGCGCATAATGTAGGACAACACACTCAAGTTAAACGCTCGTTGACAGCTAATTTCAAAAACAGATGACATAACTGCCATATCAATAATAACAAATGTTCATACCAACATTGCTGCTCCGAAAATCTTAAAAAAAATATGTGGGGTCATAATTAAGTGTAACTTCAAAAAACCTTACAATCCATGATTCTACTAATGAATCCTATGCCTGGTTTAATTTATCGCCTGTATTAGATTTACACACGGTATAATTAAATGGTTAAACTCATGGGTATTTAGTCACTGCGCGCAGTCATCTGTTTACATGGTTTGCAATTTATATTGACAGCTACTATAATTATGATAAATCGGGTCAATTTAGCAGTGCATCATAAGGCAAGGCATGCTGGGATCTCCAAATGGCGAAACGTGTTTTTTTTTTTTTAAAGTTTGTTTTTATGTGGGTTTACACCATTCTACCCCCATCCCCACTCTACAAAATTCGTTCGATACAAAAAACGTAATTCGTCGATTTCGTAGAGTGGGGGAAAGAAAGAGCATTCGCTCGTTTGGTGTAAATCCATCTTTAAACAAATAGAAGCACGCGATTTCTATGGCCTGAACGCATTGCGTCGTAAAATATCGCACCTGCAATGCTATTTCATATCTGTCTTGTATATTGAAGCCACAGATCACCTCAGGCATGGCCGATCTGGAACCGAATGCCGTAATCAAAACAAAACAGAAAACCATGGAAGAGTATAAATACAGATTGTTCGTTTCGATTTGCGTTAAATTAGACAGGTTACTTGGGACATTATTAGAAGTTGTCTGGTATATCGGCTTTTGGATAATTCGATAAAAAAGTTTTTTTTTTTGTATTCATACATACTTAATAAATGAAATGGTAAGTGGGAGAGAACCTTAAGAATAAAATAAAAGTTAATCTCAGGTGACTGACGGCACTTGTCAAAATAAGTAACATTAGAATGTAATAAAGGTTGCAATACACTTGTTCGGTCATTAAACTTATTTTTTGAATAACTCAATAACAGTAAGAGTTAAAACACTGCTTTCTTAGATAAATTAATTGTATTTGACCTAAATAAGCTTCCCTTAAAGTTATAGCATATGAAGAAAAACACCCTGACTAATTAAACGGTTAAACTCACGCGTATTTAGTCACATGTAATTTTTACTTTTTAACCGACTTCAAAAAAAGGAGGACGTTCTCAATATGGCTTATAGTTTGTAAAATGAACACCAAAACCGAGATATTATCGAAATTTAGTGCTTAATTTTCGTTACGAAGCTGACTGAAATTAAGGTTTTTTAACTTCATGCTAATTGGGTACCCCAAGAAGTAAAAATGCCCCACTACGCACGACATATTGTTTCGAACTCGGCGCGGGGCTCTCCCATTAACTATGCGTATTAGGAGGTAAATGCCCATAATCGCCACGCTGGGCAAGTGGATTGGCGATTGCAGTAATGTGTCCACTATGATGACATTGATGACGCTGCTGCCCATCATCAATCTTTTGTCAAATAATGGTCAGTGACACTTCAATCCCTTAGTCGACTCATACAACACCCGCAGGAGGAGTTGGGGTGGTGACAAATGTATTCTTACTGCCGTCACCACACGGCCAGAGCAGTTCAGTAGTATTCATTATTCACTCGCGTTGATCACTCGTCCCGTCACCCCGCGGACAATGAAAGTGTCAAATAAGTTGTTATCAAGCTATAATGCGGCGTCTGGTGTTAGGTACTCTGTGATTCAAGTAGATATAAATACTTAGACGTGTAGCATAGCTTATACCTCTATAAAAATATGTTGCGTTGCCACAGATTGTACGCTTAGTATCCACAACATATCTATATGTTAGCTTAGCACGGTGTTTCTATGCGATTTTGTTACGCGTTTTTTTTTGCTCATTACCATCACCACTTTATTTACCGTTTTATAAAAGCAAACGAGACTATTATGCCAGAATAGCAGACAAACAAAAGATAATCGAGAATGACTCCACTGTTTATACGCAGTTCGTCAATAATTTGGGAATGGTAATGACTTGATTGTTGCGACTGAATAATCGCATAGAACTACCCAATATATTTAGGTTGATTTGTGAAGATTGTTCAATAATATTTAATTTTTTTTTTAATTATATTCAGATACAAGGAATACCCGCTAGAGGACGGCATCACCATCCCAACTCTTCCCGCGGGTTTTGAAAAAAAATGGTCTAAGGGATTATAATGTCAATAAATATTTATTTTATTGATGATAGCAGTATCATCGTATGGGATACACCACTGCCACTGCCACAGAATTAGATTTGGATAGAAGAAACAAGTTCTTTCATTTGTATGGCGGCCGAGCGTGTCAGATTGTGTACTGATGTTGTTACTTGCCTATGATTTTAAATATGTCTCAGGCCCTTGAGTATTCATATTTTTTGTGTCGTTGCAATTAATATTACTTAAAGAGGCATTATTCATGTTTTTGTTCACTTCAACTTACAAAATTTGACGCCCGAAAGCTGCAAGCTGCGATTAAAGACGGACAACTCAGTAGATTTTACTGAGTTCATTTGACACGCTAAGTAGATACGTTTGCTTGATCTATGGTATATATGACGTCTGTGGCCACCGCCAATCCACTTGCCCAGCGTGGCGATTATGGGCGTTTACCTCCTAATGCGTTCATAGACCTAGCTAGTAGGAGAGACCTATGTCCACTGGACATTGTCCAGCGGTAGACTGAGATAGACTAATCAAGTCGACGTAACTAAAGATCGAAACGCAGGCGACTTCTTTGCACAGTGTATCAGCATTGCGATACAGCGGGATGACGTTGCAACGTCAGCATCCTCGGTACAATGCTATTTACAAGGGCTAATTTTATGAATGAATGAATTAATGAATGAATGAATATTTCTTTATTCAGGCAATAGACCCATTACAATATTATAAATATTTGTGTAAATACTAAAACATATAAGTATAAAAGAGTAGAAAAAAATACAGTAAACAAAATTCAATAAAATAAATAAAATAAGGCAACTAAAAACTATTTTCGGTTCGGTTGCTGATGCGCGGACAACCAATGCAAGAAAAACACATTTTGATAAATGTTTTCTCTCAGGGTCATAATAAGCCTATTATTAGAAATACGTACCCCCTTCCAGAATGATGCTATTCGATTTCTAATAATGGCAAAGAAGTCAGGTACCCTGGCTTCAACAAACATTGCTGACGCACTGCAAAACCGTGGTAGTAGTTTTAGATTAGATTGGGTTAGTTATATTTAATTTATGTATACAGGGTGGAACGGCCACCCCCCGACCCCGCGGCAGACCAAAGAAGCGATGGCTAGATGTCGCAAAGGCTGACATGAGTGTGAATGGGCTTACAGTAGAAGATGCCCAGCATCGCGTAAAGTGGAGGAAATGTAGCAGGAAAGCAGTCCCATACTAAAAGTTCATCGTAATGGTTGGTAGACGGTCGGTAGCGGGAAGGATCGTCGTTCCGTCTCACCCTGTATAATTTTAGAATTATAACTAACGTGAGACTCAAACATATTCTAATATTATCGAACCGGGTTACTCAAGTATTTAAGTCGATGATTGCTCGACATGTTTCAACCCATTAAGAGGGTCCTCGTCCGGAGCACCCTCGGCCAAAGCCCGACGCGTACTGCTAGAACGGCTAGTATCTAGCAGAGGCCTATTTCTCGGCCAAGGGTGCTCAGGACTAGGACCCTCTTAATGGGTCGAAACATGTCGAGCAATCACCCTGATTAAATTAAACAGATTTGCTTAAATCAAATCAACAAAATAAAGTTTGAACAACACTCCGAATGTAATTTAGAGGTCTGTATCTGCAGAAACGTGAAACTGCACTCTACGACACTAGCAATCGGTTTTCTTATCTTATTCGATTCATTGCTGACGCAGTGCCTTTTATTAGCTTTCCTTTGGAAGTATCTCAAGGTGCAGGTATTTCACAATATTTATTTATCAACCTCTAAATGAAAGAAAGAAATATTTCTGAAGGCGTTGCAATAAACTTTTCAACAAGAGGTACTTTTCTTCCTTGCTGAACAGTACTATAGTGTTTTACATTTCCACGACAACTACGTAACTACTAACGTGAGACTCAAACATAATAAAATGTTATCGAACCGGGTTACTCACGTATTTAACTTAGTCGATGATTCATCATCATCATCATCATCATCAGCCTATGATAGTCCACTGCTGGACGTAGGCCTCTCCTATTAACTATGCGTATAGACGCATTAGGAGGTAAATGCGCATAATCGCCACGCTGGGCAAGCGGATTGGCGATCGCAGTAATGTGTCCACTATGATGACGCTGCTGTCCATCATCAATCTTTTATCAAATAATGGTCAGTGACACTTCAATCCCTTAGTCGACTCTTACGACACCCGCAGGAGGAGTTGGGGTGGTGACAAATGTATTCTTACGGCCGTCACCACACGGCCACAAAGGAAGTCGATGATTGCTCGACATATTTCGACCCATTAAGAGGGTCCTCGTCCGGAACACCCTCGATCAAGGCCCGACGCGTGGGGCAATATTTTAATACTATCTACATCATTTTAAGTTTGTGGGCAGCATTTTACCTTCAAAGATCTGCTTTTACCATTTATCATGCCGCATTTCGCACTTGTATAGGTTCCTACTTGTAAGAACGTGACGGCAATCACGATAACGATAAACATAAGACCATAATAAGCTTACACAAATATTATCTTACTGGGTAGTAGTCGGATAGATAAATAGATTACATTAGTCTCGTGGTGGTGGCGATAAAAATACATATATTTGTGACCACCACAACTCTTCCCGAGGGTGTCGTAAGAGTCGACTAAGTGATTGAAGTGTCACTGTGACCAATCTATCCCCGAGACTTTATTTAAAGATTCCAAATACGAAAACTACCTATGTTGTTTCCTCCTGTTCCTTGCAGGTCCTGCACATAAGGCTATCTGTTTTGCCCATATTGTGCAGATATTTGTTTAATGTGTTGTGTCCCGTGATCAATCCTATTATTTTCCTCAGTTTAGTGTCTGGGAGTTCGTAGTAGAGTTTTCGTGAGCTTGCAGTTTAGCTCTGGTAGTACTTCTTTGGTTTGTCTGCAGGCGTCCATGCCGTTGCTGCATTTATTGTGGAGATGACTGATGACTGATGATGAAAAATACCTTAGAAACAAAAGAGGCTGTTCACAAAAGTTTAAACTTTTCAAAACTCTACAACACCAAATCATTGTTCACACACTGAACATTTTAAAAACTGACAGTGATCACAAAACGATCGTGTTCTGCTTTTTCGTACGGAAATTATTATTTCAACGGTTCCGCGTAGTGTGTGAAATTAATTTGATTTTTAAAACGTTCATGTTTCTACTTTGTGATACATGAAAATTAAATATCTCTGCTCGAAACTGTATTGAAAATTCCGTCATTTGTAAAGTTGATATTCAAGTGACAAGTTATTAATTTATCTTTATTATTTACTAGTACGTTTCCTCATTCATAAGCTTGTGTTCGACAGAACAAAGTGATGTTTTTTATAATTATTTGAGTTTGTTAGGTCGAGTCAGTTTGATATTTTATCTACATAAAATATTTTAAAAATAAAAATAAAACCGCATCAAAAATTCGCCCGAACTAAAAAGTTAAAAATAATTTTGGTTCCTACTTCTTAGGATTTCCTACCCAAACCTTTAAACCTTTTACCCTATTCATTGAAATAAAACATTATGACTAGGTACCCTACAGATTTCTTAGAAGTCGGTGCCAAGCCGAATACGTTCATAGGTATATATTAGATAGAGCTTTGTAACTTACTGTCACTCCGATTACGCTTTTATCAACAGAATGGTCTGCCTCAGTCATTTTCATGAAAGCATAACCGGAGTGACAGTAAGTTACAAAGCTCTATCAAATACATATAAGTACTCGCGAAGTGAACATATTTGGCTTGGCACCGACTTCTAAGAAATCTGTAGGGTACCTAGTCATAATGTTTTATTTCAATGAATAGGGTAAAAGGTTTAAAGGTTTGGGTAGGAAATCCTAAGAAGTAGGAACCAAAATTATTTTTAACTTTTTAGTTCGGGCGAATTTTTGAAGGCGGTTTTATTTTTATTTTTAAAATATTTTATTTTTTGCTTTTTAGTAGTGTAAATATAAAATCGTTATTCAGTATGCTCTAAATACTTATAATTAGAATGTACTGCACTGCAGTGTTATTCACTAAGGAAACCGCCTTGCTGTCAGCGCTGTGACAGCGCTGCGGCAGCGTCGAGCCTAAAAATGGTATTCACTAAATGTACTTTAAACGACACTAGTGCTCGGCGACGAATGCGGCGTGAGCTGGAACTACACTGCGTCGAGAGTTTGACGTTTAATGTATGAACTTCGTATTCTCTAACGAAAAACAGCGACGAACTCCCCCGCAACCTCACTCACAGCCTCGATTCCTAATGTCAAATAAGACAGCTAGGATTTTAGACAAGGCTGTCTCGACATCGAGCTCGTTGACGAACGCAGCGTCGAATGTGTGAATAAGAGAATAGCATAGCTGTAGTAGGCCATAAAACCTGAACTGGCGAACTTATATGTATACAAAAACAATTTCAAAGGTAACAGACTTAGCATGCCAATATTATTTAAAGAATCACTAACCGCTAACCGACATGTCATAACTACTAAGCAAACACTTGAATAGATCTCGAAAATGTATGACATTTGTTATATACAAAGAATGATCCTCCAACCCCTAATCGTTAAGGAGTTATTCCTTTCATCATCAGCTCACCAACATGAGACTATGACCACCTAAAGGCAAATACTCGAATAGCCTCCAAAATATATGAAATATGTTATATTTAAAGAATTATCCCCCAACTCCTAATCTCCAAGGAGTTGTACCTTACATCATCAGCTCACCAACATGAAAGGATGACCACCTAAAGGCAAATACTCAAATAGCTTCCAAAATACACGAAATATGTTATACTTAAAGAATTATCCCCCAACTCCTAATTGCTAAAGAGTTGTACCTTCCATCATCAGATCACCAACTTAAGATGTTCATGACTAGATGCAAATACTTGATTAGTCTTCGAAAATAAATGAAAAATGTCATGTGTGCCTACAACATTTGAAGAGTTCCCTCGATTTCTCCAGGATCCCAACATCAGATCTAGATTCGGTGACAATGGGACCAACTAGAAGGTATACCCTTTCAAACAAAAAAAGAATATTTCAAATCGGTCCACGCGTCTTCGAGTAATCGGGGAACATACATAAAAAAAAAAAAGATTTCGACGAATTGTAAACCTCCTCCTTTTTGAAGTCGGTTAAAAATAAAGTTGACGACAGTTGCTTCTTTTATTTGTGTGTGTGTTTTTTTTTATACAGTGACCCAATGTATTTCATAAACACAATTAGTGAGTAACGAATGTGAAAGTAATCAAAAAGTTGTTTAATTTTTCACACATTTCAAAAAAGGTAAAAGAACTACAGACTGTTAGCTGTTAGAAAAACCTTCGGTTTTTTACCAGTCTCATTCATTTCTTTTGCATATGTTTATGAGGCGAGCAACACAAGTATAGAACCGAAGGTTTTTCTAACAGCCCTCAAGGCGCTACCGCACCTTAACGCTTTGTTTTTTTTTTTCATTTTCTCAGACCCTATTTGTATGACAAATACAATACATAACTCATGATCACTTTTTTTTTTTAACAAAACTACTGAAAAAAGACCAACAAAAACTTAAAATAAATAAAAATGGTGTACAAAATTACAAACAATGTTTTTTTACATGCAAATGAAAATAATGCGTAAGTAGTTATAAAACTTGTTATTTTTTATCAACTATTTAAATCTCCAGGAACTGAAATTATAGATGGCGGAATTATCACCAATCTTTGAGGATTTAGTATGGGGAGACGGTATCGCTATAACTTTCCTAACAAAACATTCTGCCAATTTCCGAGGGGGACGAGGTAGCACACATGTAAACGATCTAACTACAAATGCATTTCTTCTTCTCGTTACTACTCACGCACACTTAAACAATACCACAACACTAAGTTAAATTATCACACTAATACAGTAAAATTTCTATGCGGACACAATTTCAAACTATCGACGTAGGTGTAATCGAACCGATTAATATGGCTTTCAAGTGTCTGAAGATTATCGTATCGATATATTTTTCTAAACGTCATAGATTGACGTGCACCTTGGTACTATATATTGTTGTTTTGAGTATTTAAATAAAAGTAAACAGACAATTAGTAACAGTTATTAATTAATCAACCAATTTTAATACAAAACCGCCTGAATGTCTTGCCATTAACCTACTTCAATTGATTATGTTTTCGTTTATCGCGATCTTTGACTACGAAGGCTGTAACTGTAAGGAAAGTCTTGGTCAATCACGTGCATTTCGAAATCCGTAAATCAATTATAATATTAATTAGCGGTTGTGAAAGAAAACAATGTATGTCCATACGAGTGTACATACGAGTATTATTTATTTTGTTGTAGTAAGAAAGTTTTAGTTAACTGGGGTAAAACTCACTGAGGCTTAATTGTGAATACTCGTAAGAATACAATTTGAATACAAGTACGTAGGTACAAGGTGCGTAGGTGCGTATACATACAAGATTTTGCAATAAGGCCGGTGATATTGATATTCCTTAGTGATATTTTAGTAAGTACCTAAATACAATTTATAATATAGGTCCAACTAGCGTTAAGTAGCACTTGTAAAAATGAAGTTATTGAATTCGATAAGACTGTGTTTTTATTTACTTACTGTGAGAACACTAATATACGTAAACACAAGTGTCCGTATCTCGACATTTTATACCTACTCTCGACATTGTGTCATAAAGAGTAACGTTCACATCACTATGTATTTTCGCGCGTAATACGTATTCCAAATAAGCGCAATAAATATTCAACCTTATTGGCTTACATATAAGCTTAACATTAGACCAAGGCAGAGTCTTCTGTCTTACTTGATTCACTAAGTCTGATATTTCCTACAAAATTTAAAGATGGGTAGACCTTATTAACCTTAAATACGAGAATACAATAAATGTCAAACTTTCTCCATCAGTCAAAAATGAAAATACGAATTGTGTGCGATATTTTTGAAACCGATTTTGCTATCGATTCGCTGGTACTTGATTTTCTTGAACAATTTTATGTAATAAAATGTTGTAATATAAACAAATAAAGGCAAGATATGAAATAGTATCGCATATTTTGTATACATGATGTATTTGAACGAGTTTTGAATCCATACATAGCACATACAGACATTTTGACGGAGCTTGTTACGGGTACATAACGATTACAAGACTGCAAAGAATCGATTAATGAAATAGTTTTTATAAACAAGTTTGGTCAATGTACAAATTCTTGGCCAAAGTCTTTGGCAGAGGGGAAACGATATGAAGCCGACTCCATTACTAAATCCTCAAAGTCACCAATAATATGTTTTAATATGTAAATAGGTTGGTAGCGCCCTGAAAAAATATTTTACTTAATAATTTTCAAAATCTACGATTAATCATGGCAAATAAAGCAGGTCTTCAACTAAAAATATCAAATAAAATAAATCGGGACACCGTAGTCTACAAAAGAGCAAGGTCGCTAAATCT
Organism: Thaumatotibia leucotreta; assembly: GCA_025490895.1. Classification (NCBI taxonomy): domain Eukaryota; kingdom Metazoa; phylum Arthropoda; class Insecta; order Lepidoptera; family Tortricidae; genus Thaumatotibia; species Thaumatotibia leucotreta. Next base: position 12,968 of record JALPQI010030759.1, on the reverse strand, counting down.
TCTGTAGCGCAACGAACTTTGACTTTGAACCAAAATAGAACGATGGCGGGTAAATGCAGCAAATATTTGTTTTAAAGGGTTCACGCCTATGATCAAACTGTCAGATCCACCACAACAGTTTATTAATGGATTATTGTGAAGGTTGACAGTTATGAACTATAGTGGTCAATGATGAAGTGCGATTTTTGGGCCATTCCATGTGAGCATTTATTTTTATCTTGTCTAAATTTTGAGTTATTTCTACTCAGAATCACTGCTCTGTCAATCCCAAAGGGAAAACATGTTCCATGGTTTTTTCCAATGTTGTTACCATTTCCCATACACTTTGTGTGGCGGTAGCAAAGGAGGAAATCCGGAAAATGTATGGATATTTTTGGACGTTTTTCCCTTTCGGGTATAGAAAAGCTTGTGATTTTAAGTAGAAATAACCCATACTTACCCATAAAATCAAAATTATAAAAAATGGACAAAATAAAAAAAAGCTCATGTACCTTAAGTTCGGTTCACATTGGTCCCAGGAAAATTAATTAAAACAGGAGCATTCGGTTAGCATTGTCTAGGGATATCGTAAAATGTAATTTAAATATTTGCTTAAGTCCTTTGAAATGGTTTTTTTACGGCCAATGTGTTTAGGGCAAATTTAACTCGATGTACAATAGGTACTTAATTATGTTCTCTGCTTTGTCATTTTTTTAATTTGTTATTCATAATATTTTTTCCTATTTCATTAAACAGAAAAAAATCTTAGTCTTATTAGTTATTTCATATATTAAATGATATTACGCTCGTTCCTGACTAAGTATCATTAGAAACTCAAAAATATTGATTATTTGTAAAATTTGCAATGGTGTGGCATACGTCATTTATAAATCACTATTATCTTTTTTATTTAGTGCGGAATCCTAATAATAGGAGAATCTAATCTGTTTTTTTATTCAATCGCACCTTAGTCGCAACTATCTTATTAGCGTTTTATTATAATACAGTAATATTACTTTCCATTTTATTCATTTGTTGAATCCCTGATTGTGAGGTTGGACACAAGTATTCACTATATTTTTAAATAACCATTAATACTTCTTTCTTGTTCTTAGTCACGGCATTATCTAAAATGAATACTCGAAATTTATCAGAAAAGGCTATATTTATTGCTAATACCGAATTTCAATATACAGGGTGGAAAAAGATTTTGGGTCAGTGAGGGCAGCTACCGGATCCCGTGTAGCTACGCGAAAATGGTCTTAAAAGACCTTCCCGCGATTTTCAATTAAAGAAGATTAGCGTTTTCAGATTTTCGAAAAAGTATACAGGGTGCGAGGAAATGGTCATTTTTGACAAACTTTTTTTTTGATGCCAATCGACCCTGTTTCTGTTCAGGATCAAAAGCTTGTATGGGGTCAAAAATTTATTTTCGGCTAGAAAAGCCACAAATCGGGTTATAAAATTCCGATACAAATTGTATGAAAATTAAAAAATATTTTTTCACACTCAATTTTTTTATGCCAATCGATTCCAATCCTATCCAGTACCAATAGTTTCCTAGGGGTCAACTTCCGGCAACGTAAAAAAAAAAAAACAAAAATAAAAAAACTGTTTTCATACATTGACTATGGGAAAAAAGTGAAAATCAATTACATTATCTGTGACGCTAATTAATGTTGCTAATGATTTCATACAGTATTATTATTATCATTTAGCATAGGACGACTAATTATCGTGACAGATAAAATAATTAAGGTTTCACTTTTTTTCCATAGTAAATGTATGAAAACGGTTTTCTTGAAATTTAGGCTTTTTTGTACATTGCCATAAGTTGACTGTAGGAAACTATTGGTACTGGATAGGAATGGAATCGATAGGCAAAAAAAATAACCGTGAAAAATATTTTTTAATTTTCATACAATTTGTATGGGAATTTTAAATCTCGATTTGTGGCTTTTCTAGCCGAAAAATTTTTTTTGGTCCCATACAAGCTTTTGATCCTGAACAGAAACAGGATCGATTGGCATCAAAAAAAAAGTTTGTCAAAAATGACCATTTCCTCGCACCCTGTATACTTTTTCCAAAATCGGAAAACGCTAATCTTCTTTAATTGAAAATCGCGGGAAGGTCTTCTAAGACCATTTTCGCGTAGCTACACGGGATCTGGTAGCTGCCCTCACTGACCCAAAATCTTTTTCCACCCTGTAGAACAATAGTTTTCGTGGTGTGGTTTGAAGATTTGGAGTTAGTGAATGATTTCTTGATATCATACAACAGTTCTGTAAATACAATTGATATGAACAAGAACCAAAATGAATCTATACAATTAGAACAAGCAGTCCTGTTTGTAGATTCTTCTGATGAATTCTTTCAAATAGTATGCACTATTAACACAAATGCAAAGATGATTGACGATCTCAAGAAAAAGGATCCATATTCTTACTGCAGTTATATTCAATCAAGATTTCTTAGCAACGCAAAATTCTCTGGTGCACCACTTTTTTGAAAGTGTTTGGTGTGGTCCTCCCCAGTGAATGTACACTTATGTCAAAGTGTTGGTGCCTATGATGAGTAACTTTACGGTTTTTCTTTTCGGCACATATTTGGTGCTGGTTCTCGTAATTAAGATTATTGCTTATCTTAAACCGAGCAACACTCCTCAAATTGCTTGGAAAGCTTTAGCGGTTCTCTTAGGGCAATCTTTCGGTTCTGAATCCAAATATTGGCTAATAAATTCCCTCTACGCGCTCTAGTTTTGGTTTAAATAGCTTGGTGGCCACCATTGCCTACCAAGGATTACTAGTCAAAGGTCTGCAGACAAAATATCTAGAACCTCGTTTCTTGGTCGTAACGCCAAGATTGATATTGCTTGGATACAAATCTTTACAGATTTTCGAGTCTGTGAATCATTTACCAATGACGATGTCAATGACTCCAAGATGGGGAGGCGCGGTGGCGATAATCTCATCACAAACTAGACTAATCGAAGGAGGTTTCTTCCAAAAGTTCCTCAACGATGAAAAATTAGCTATCGAAAAGAGAGAAGACAAGTTTACGGGCACTTCTGAATTCATAGTTGGGCATTTGGATTTCAAAACGCTTAGTACCTGCTTTTACGGTCTAGGGCTGATGTTTCTTGTCTGTTTTCTTATACTATTGATGGAGAATCATATCATAGGCTAATGAAACCTGTAAAAGGAAATTACATGAAAAATTTAGACAAGCTTCATAAAGTATAGGTTGTATCAATTTAAATCGATTAGGCAATCTAAATAATTATGTTCAATTGTTCATAGTATGAAATAAAACTGTGAAAACGGATAAACTCGCATATATTAATTAACTTTAACTCTCGACTCAAGTTGTGGAGTCACCCGCAGACCACGAACCCTGTAAAGTGTTCGAAACGTCGGAATGAAGTTAAAGTTAATAAATTTACGCGAGTTTATCCGTTTTCATAGTTTTATTTCATGAGTAATCCTCGTGGTAACCGAAGAAAATATTATTTTCATATTTTTTTAATGTATAATAATATTAACTATGTTTATAATAGTACATAACTAATTCCATAGTCTAAAATACTTTGTATGGGTATTGTACTCTTGCGTAGTAGGTTAATGTTAAAATATTGTGATTTACATATGTGTACTAATATAAGATAACGATTAGTTACATAAAAAAGTACGTCTGTTCATATAGATCCTATGGGAAAGCTTATTCAGAAAGACCATCTTAACACGTTTTTCACAGTTGGGATGACGAATTCACGACCCCGTAATCATCGTCTAGTTAAGTAGAGTCAAGGCCATAAATATGGATACACTTTTTTATCTTATGCCGTTAAAATAAGGTGCAAAAGTGTATACATATTTTTGCCCTTTACTGTACACTTTTTTCACTACACACAAACAGAAACTTGAGCTTGTAAAGCCACTGGTCTTATCGCGAGTTACTAAGCTATGATACTATCGGCTATAAATACGGACAAAAGATACGCACTCCCGCTCCCGTGTAAAAAGAGACACGGCGATACTCGCTCGGCGGTGATAGCTGATAGCTGAGCGAGTATCGCCGTGTCTCTTTTATTTACACGGGAGTGCGTATCTTTTGTTCGTGTTTCTAGCCGACAGTTCATAGCTTAGTAGCTCGCGGTGTTACTAGTGCCAAACAAATTGTTATCGTGTATATCAGACTGTATCCCGTAGGTAGGTACATCGTGAATTTGCCATGTTATCAGTCCTTTAATAAAGTTTTTAAAAATTATCAAAGCTGCTTTTTCCTGTCTCTTAAAAACCTACCCTCATCGAAAAGCGGTCAAGCGTATGTCATCAATTTCCGAGAATATATCGCAGAGGCGTTTTGTTTGATTTATTTGTCTGTTTTCGCGACGATGAAAATATTGCTGCCGTTGTCTGGGATTTGGCAGTTATGGGGTTCAATCCAGACCTGTTTTTTTCTTAAAACTTATTTATTATGGCTCTAAGGCATAAAGAATGAATACAGTCTATGCGCGACCGTTATGGCGGGCGGGTTAAGGAACGAGATGGCTAACAGTTTTTTAAAGTGTACACAGTGCAATATTGTCATCAATGAGCTATTGTGCTTTGTTCAGAATAAGTTGAACGCAATGGACGACATAAGTTTAGTGAAATTAAGTAAAAGTGCGTTTTCAACGACAGACATTAGTGCAGCAAAGGATTTGTTGTTCGCGTCGATCTCCACTTCGATCCAGAATATTACTAGACGGGTTAACAAAGAACAAAAGGAGTTGGAAGATATAGTTAATGTTTTCAAAAACACAGATCCTGATAAAATGCCTATCTTTGTAGCAAGAGAACTACATAAATTGCCACCGGTGACGTTTGATCACATAGACGTTACAAAGTTATTGAAAGATATTGTAGTATTGCAATCTGAGTTAAAAACAATAAAAGATAATTACATTACGATTGATCACCTTAAGGAGGTAAGATGTGAACTAGAACACATGAAATATGCATCATTAATCCCAAATAGTCACAGTGCACTAAATGTAAACACTAGACGAGGCGGATATGTTTCGGAACAAAGCGGGCCGTTCGGTATTTTAAACTTGTCAACTACCCACTCTTCAAATACTACACCTGAGGGGCAGAAAGAGAACGCGGATTATCGAGTAAGCGGCCTACCATCTCGCTCACCCTCACCGCGGCGACATTCCGATCATAGCGACATTAACATAAGCGTCGAGCCAGGTTCGCGGATACAGGCGGACTGCTGCGCGCGCGCTATACTCGACCAAGTCGTTATCTCTCAGCCGGACCGGTCCGCGGCCGCCTATCACACCGTAGCGATTGCGGGGTGTGTTCGTGATGCTGAGAATAGTAGCGTGGGGCTCGAACAACAACAACCGGTTGTAAATACGGATAGCAAAAGTGATCAATGGGAGAAGGTTGAATACAAGAAAAAGCGTAAAATGACTAGTACTAAAACAAAGTTCACAAAATTTACAAGAGGTACGGCGGTAATTAAACCAGGAGACAGATTTAAATCCGCAGAATTGAAGGCCTCCCTGTTTGTGTCGTATGTCCACAAGAGCGTTTCTGAAGATGACATACTGGATTTTATTAAATCGAAAACACAAGAAAAAGTGCAGCTTCGCAAAATAAACATGAAGGAGGACAAAGGGTACAATTGTTTTAAAATAGTGGTGTCCAGGCATAAGATACACTTATATTTAAAAGAAGAATTTTGGCCAGAAGGTGTAACATGTCGACGTTTTAGGCCGTACAGAACAAATGAGCCTGATGCGGGCGAGCAGAAAACAAACTGTTCGGTGTAAATTAAATGTATAGTGCAAATTTTGTCACATATAATTGTAAGAGTGTTAAGAGGTCTGTGGAAGGCATAAGGCAATTATGTCGTTTTGCCGACATAATTGCTCTTCAAGAGACATGGCTGGCGGATGCTGACTTGACGTTCCTAGCAAGTATAGATGATGATTTCGGTAGCACAGGGGTTTCGGCAATGGACACCGGCGCAGGAATATTGCGAGGCAGACCGTTCGGCGGAGTTGCTATCCTATGACGCAAATCAGTTTTTCAGTGTGTTACTGTGATTCCGTGCGGTAATCCGCGTTTAGCGGCAGTGCGTATTACTTTAAGTGATCGGTCGTTGCTAATATTTAGCGTTTACATGCCTACAGAATGCGCTGAGAATATGGCGGAACTGACTGATTGTTTAGGTTTAGTAAGTGCGATAATAGAGGAAAATAATGTCGAATCTGCTTTTGTGCTCGGGGACTTTAACGCGCACCCGGGAACTAGATTTTATAACGAGTTATCTCAGTTTTCAATTGAGCAAGATTGGTTCTGTAGCGATGTAGACAAACTCGGAATATCGTCGGACACGTTCACATTTATAAGTGAGGCTCATGGCTCAAAAAGGTGGTTGGACCATTGTGTAGTGACGAGTGCTGCGCAGCAGTGTGTTGTCGACACATATGTTAAATATGATGTGTACTGGTCTGATCACTTCCCGTTAGTTGTTAAGTGTGATTTAAATGTCGCACAAAGAAAAACCAGTTTGCCACTTTGTGCTCCTAATACCATTCGCTGGGGGGAACGTAACGGTGACCAGATCAGTACCTATCAGAAATTATGCGACGCTTTAAGAAATGTTGACTTTCCCGTGGAATTACAGAAATGTTGCGGTAGCCACTGTAATGACAACACACATAGGGCTATCATAGACCAGCTGTATTTTAATGTGATAAATATATTGTGTCGGGCTGCGAGCTGTTCTCATGGTGTCGTGAAACATAATAGGAGACGTAAGAAGCCTATTATAGGCTGGAATAGACATGTGGCCGAGGCTCACGCGAGTGCCAGGTTACAGTTCGCTGTGTGGGTATCCCATGGTAAACCTAGTAGCGGTGCAGTATATAATAGCATGATTGAAGCGCGAAAGGTTTTCAAGGGCAGATTAAAGTGGTGTCAAAATCACGAAGATCAAATAAAAATGGACATTATAGCGTTGCTCCATGCTAAGTCTGACTTTGGAAACTTTTGGAAATGCACCAATAAGCTAAACGCTAAGCCTGGTACTCCCGTGAGTGTCGATGGGGTTTCCGACCCAAAACAGATAGCTGAAATTTTTCAGGGTCATTTTAAAGTTAAGTCGCCAGTAGGGCCGCCTTGCAGGTTGCTCGATACGGAGAAAACCAGTAAGACAGCAACCTTGATTCTCGCCAAGGACGTCAAGCTGGCGATAGGTAAGATGACAAAGGGAAAATCACCCGGTCACGATGGCCTCTCTATCGAGCACCTGCGCTATGCCGGCAATCATCTGCCACGTGTACTTGCCATGCTTTTTAACATCTGCTTGGATCACTCTTACCTGCCCCAGGATATGATAAAGACTTTGGTGGTGCCCATTGTGAAGTGCAAGACGGGAGATGCGTCGGATAAGTCTAACTATAGGCCCATTTCTCTGGCTACGATTGTAGCAAAGATATTTGACAGTGTGCTTAACTCATTTTTAAAGAGGCATATTAAGCTCCATGACGCTCAGTTTGGTTTCGTGCCTGGTTTGTCTACGGAAGCTGCCATTCTTAGTTTGAAGCACACTGTCAGGTATTACACTGACAGGGATACGCCAATATATGCGTGCTTTATGGACCTCTCGAAAGCCTTCGACACCGTATCTTATGACATCCTTTGGCGTAAACTGGAAGGGGTTGGGTTATCGCCAGAGTTGATATCAATTTTTAAATACTGGTACCTAAATCAGGAAAACTGTGTGAAGTGGGCAGGAGAGGTGTCATCGCCGAGTAGACTTGACTGCGGGGTGAGGCAGGGAGGGTTAAGCTCGCCTTTACTCTTCAGTCTATACATTAATGCACTGATTGTGGAGCTCAGCGGCATGCATGTGGGCTGCTCTGTTGACGGTATCCGTGTCAATAACCTCAGTTATGCAGATGACATGGTGCTGCTGGCCCCCACAGTCAGTGCATTGCGTCAGATGATCGCCGTGTGTGAAGCGTATGCGACATCTCATGGCCTGACATACAATGTTACAAAAACCAAATACATGGTTTTCAAGGCGGGAAGTAAATGTCCATTCTTCATTCCACCTATAGTTCTAAATGGTGTTTCTCTCACTAGGGTGAAGGAGTTTAGATATTTAGGGCATTTACTGACCGAAGACCAGAAAGATGATGGAGATATGGAGAGGGAGCGCAGAGCATTGTCGGTTCGAGCGAACATGCTGGCCCGCAGATTTAGTCGCTGTACAGATGAAGTGAAAATTACACTTTTCAAGGCTTTCTGTACATCACTGTACACGTCTAGTCTGTGGGTCAAATATACTCAACGGGCTTACAATGCTCTGCGAATCCAATACAATAACGCTTTTAGGGTGCTGTTGAAACTTCCGCGTTACTGCAGCGCATCGTCTATGTTCGCCGACGCGCGCACGGATAGTTTTGACGCCGTCTGGCGTAAAAAAACGGCCTCGCTGCTCCGCCGGGTGCGCGGGAGCAGCAACAGCATCTTAAGCATGGTAGCAGATAAGCCAGATTGTCCTCTCATGTGGAGAATGTCTCAGAGGACTAAATCACTTTTATGTATTTAAGTAGTGTATTATTGGTGCAGCTGGATCAGATAAGATCCAGCTGCACCAAAAATACACATTCGAATACTAATTTGAATCGATTCAAGAAGTTATCATTCAAATACACATTTTGTTGGCGTCAATTAAGGCGCCTGATGAAAATGCACATGCAATGCGACCTTTGCAGCTCACCGCCTCTTAGTTATAAGGATCTTTTAATATAATTTTGCATGTCACTCAGTCAGTCACTATTAAATCCACAAGTCACAGCTAACAGACGTCTCCTTATTTTAATCACCCTGAAGTTTTCTGCACCAAATCCCTCAGACCCTTGAACACATTTAGTGGAATACTAATTTGAATCGATTCAAGAAGTTATCATTTCAAATACACATTTAGTGGAGAACTAATTTGAATCGATTCAAGAAGTTATCATTCAAATACACATTTAGTGGAATACTAATTTGAATCGATTCAAGAAGTTATCATTCAAATACACATTTAGTGGAATACTAATTTGAATCGATTCAAGAAGTATTCATTCAAATACACATTTAGTGTCCCGCAAGAAGTCTGTCACGTAAAAATGTATTCAAATAGTGAGGTAGACGAAAGCTATTAAGTTCTGGTTTTAGGACATTTTTACTCCAGAAGTAACATTTATCCATTCTAATATTGTATTTATTTACACCAATGGTACCAAGTCTACGAACCATTTATCTTTTCTGATTACTCGCGCTGATACTCGCAAACCAGTATAATATATACGCATTCGCTTAGATTTTTAATAACAGTTAGTTATTAAAACACCGCAATAGTGTTCAGTGTTTATTAGTTTAACATCGTGACGTCCGTGTATATGACATTGACACAGTCCATTTTTTATTTATTATTCAGTTGCGTTTTTATTCAATACTTCAAGTGACTTTAGGTTTGATATCTATGAGGATACTAATAATAGTATTGTGTTTTATATGTCATATATAATATAGAAAAGAAACCACATGTACTTATTCATAAACATACTTTATTTTGTTTAAAAAAAAAAAAAAAAAAACATAGTAAAGAGTGAAACATTTGTTTTAATGTTTATTTTTTACAATAGACAATGGCCAAGATCAATACCTTTTACGTGTACTCTTATCTACATAGTATTTATTTAAGAAGTATATCACTCAAATATCGTGTTATCTTTTACAAATTAGAATTAAGTAGACTTCTGAGACATTGTACCTCTAGTCAATGGTGTACCCATGTGGGGAGTCCGATGACAAACCCTCATCTATCTTATCTATTACTCTACGCGTTAATTCGTAGACTTCGTCTAATATTGTATTTTTCACAACATATTGGGCACATAGCTCAGCATTACATTTACAGATACATTCATAATTCTCGTCTAGTTTGCTACTGTTGTAAATTTCTATTTTTATGACTTTTGTGCCACCATTCCGATGTGGTTTCTTGATAAACGAGTAAACAACGGGTGCTGCTTTCCTCTTGACCCCCGAGGACAGACGTCTTACCCCCGATCCAACTTCACTCTGACTTTGATTTAGAGATGAAGTGAGAGGAACGAAGTTGAACAGGTGTTCTGATGTATCCTGTAATGAATAATTAATTATTAGTTCAATTAATGTCTAACTATTCATCTGAAAGTATTTAGGGGGAGACCAAAAATTCCAATCAAATACCATAATATAAAAATATACAGTAAGATACAATTATTACAGATAAATGAAATACAATTTAGAGATTTAAGTTCCCCACTATTTATCCATTAGAGATTTACTTAAAATAAATTTTAAAATTATTATACCAATTTTTTATAAGTGCTCTATTTAAATACTATAATGTTTATTAAAAAGGACTTACCGACATATTTTCAGTAGAACTAACTGCTGTTAAAATATTGTATTGAATAAGTTTGTTCACTTATTTTCAGGATTTATATCCGAAAATATCATCGTTATTAGAGTTCAAAATATCATGTATTTTATTGAAATTCGTATATGGAAAGTCATATGGAGTGATTGGCGACTGACAAATATGATACCGTCTGTGTTGATATCCATATACCGCTCGCCGAATCATAATCATAATAAGTTAAATAGAATTGAAGCGTGAAATTGATTCTTAATACATACGGTTAGTCATCAAATTGTATTGACATACGTGTGGATTTACAGAGTGAGCAATAATGCGCTGATGCAAATAAAATATACTAGCTCATATCGTGACTTCGTCTTCTTATTTAAGATTAATAGTATGTTTAAAGCAAAATAAATCCAGAAAAAGATAGATAAATGAATGTAAATAAATAGCAGCCAAAATCATAACCCACTTCTGCGTTACCGTAGTCGGGTAAAAATCGTGTTTGTTCTTACTTTAACAGATTATATTATATCTAATAATTTTTGTGCAGTTACGGCCATAAATATAATATATTAGCACTTCACATACAGATGTCTGATAAGGTGAAAAATGTATACTTATTTTTGTCGTCGACCGTTCACATATACCATACCTACCTGCCTGCAAATCATAATCATAATCATAATATGTGAAATAAAATAAAACATACCAAATTGAGTCTTAATACATGCGTTTAGTGATCAAATTGTGTTGAAATACGATCGTGTGCATTCGTATTTTGAAGAGTTATTAGTAATAATGCGCTGATGCAAATAAAATATACTAGCTCCTATCCTGACTTTGTCTTCTTTTCTAAGATTACGAGTACTAGATAAACGAACGTATACAATTATAATGAAGTTACTTAGTACAGTCAAGGGCATTAATATATATATACACTTCTCCATACTGATCCTTTACAAATGTGTCTATATATTAATGCACTCGACTGTACGTACCTGCACATTTTGTTTTACATAACTGATGTATTGTTTTCGTTTGTTTGTTGATTAAAGGTAAGTATCTACTCAAAATAATATTGACTAAATATGAAAATAAAATGTTATTATTTATTGATTGAATAAAAAAGGAAGTAAACCCACAGTATGAAGGTAAGCGAAATATAGAGCTTCTACTTTAGGCTAAGTGCTGAATTGCTGATGCGCCTTCGAAACTGTACCTTTTTAATCGCGTCGACAAATTTCATATATGGGAGAGCTCCACGTGAATGTTCACTACTTAAGCCGCCCGATCGGGCCTATTGCTTCATTCCGATAAACAGGAAGCAAGGAAACCCACTCTTCTCTTCCCAACTCCAGCTACAGCACATCATCATCATCATGTAAGTATGAATCAATGTATATGTTAATGTTACTAATAGGTACTAGAATCATCATAAACTCGTAATAACAATTGAAGAGTGTCTTTTTAAATGGGCTTATTTTGTGTGATCACTTAGACAAAGATCATACTTTGTGTGAAAAAAAACTCATAGAGAAATAACCCCTTTGAAAAGACACTCCTCAATCAATAATTATTTAAATTAAAAAATGTTAGAGTAATAGAGAATTATAATAATTATATAGAAAGACACGAGTAATTAGCTACTTAGAATTATAACTTAACCTTTCAAACTAATGTACTATCAGCATCACTGTTAACTACACATTTGTAAGCGTTATTGCAATGACATAAGGTCTATCGATGGTTAGTTATGGGTGTTGCTACTTGCTGTTAATACCTACAGTCACCCAATTTGATTTCTACTTACTGAGACAGTTCTATAGTGATATAAAACTTTGTCTCAGTAACTAACAACGTCGTAGTCCTGTAGAAAGTAATCTAGTAGTTACTATGACAAAATTTTATAGTGTGTGTGTATGTGTGTGTGTGTGTGTGTGTGTGTGTGCGTGTGTGAATATACTTGATAATATCGTTCTCTTCGAGATCAATGAATACTTAATAATTATTTCTGATTACCTACCTATCTGTTTCTAAATAATACATAATTGGGTTTACCTTAAATTCGTAACTAAAGTATCCGCACTCTATTATTCAAGCTCATGTTAAATGATTGTAAATTTAATAGTAACATATTTATCTGATTTTCAGGTCGAAACGCTCGAATGCCGAAGATTTGTTCCTATCGTCGTCCTCGGAGGATGATTCGCCCCCCGCCGCCGCCGCCGCCGCCGCCGAAGGCTGATGAGGGTGACAAAAGGAATAAGAAGAAGTCCAAGCCTTCGACATCGGCGAGCTCGAAGAGGGTGAGAATTGCACCAGCACCAATGAAGCCGCGACACGGCACTGCGGCGGAGCTATTCGGCGCCGACAGTGATGACGAGGGGTTGGAGGCGAACCAAACTTCAGGCGAGGGTAAATTATTATCCTACATTTCACGAAGGCTTGCGAATGGTTTCGCGCGTCAGGCAAATCCAGATAAAAAGGGCACCCACTTTGTTGAGGTTAAAGTTTACAAA
>JALPQI010030757.1:0-63655 GCA_025490895.1 Thaumatotibia leucotreta | reverse complement strand
CAAACAGGATGATATTAACTTGAAACATATATACAATGAACATGTGAACACTGATATGGATTGGATAAAATTCAAAGAACTTTGTTCAATTATATGGTATACTCGATTTAGCTTTTTACTGATCAATAAAGATTGCGGTATAAATAAAGGTCGATATAGACAAGGGTTTGACACATATATTTATTTTTAGATTTTCCATTATAAAATGATTTAAATGTCAACGTAGTCCTCACTTGAATTTAAGTGCCTGTATTAATCGGTTGATGTTAACGCTGGTAAAATGGATACACGTTTAAAAGAACAAGTTATTAAAGCTGCAGATAATATTAAAAAAAAAATAAAGAAGATTAATAATGAAGAACATGAAAATCATATACATTTTAGAAAAGTTTTTAAGTCTATTACTGAACCATTGGAAAATATTGCTATGCAAAGTGTTAATGTCAAACCGGATTTTATTATGACCACTAGTACAGATACGAATGACATATCTCAGAGTTTAAATGATTCTACAGGATACAAAAATTTCAAAGATCTAATTGATCCTGATGGACACTCCGAATATTATGAATACTCTAATGATAACGATAATAATTCTCACGAAGAAAATAATGATACACTTTTATCTCTAAAAAAAGAAGATATGATTGATTTATATCAGGACATTAATATACCATTCGGTATTCGCAGCATGAATAAAAAGTTGATGATGGGTAATTCTGATGTATGCTTATCTTTAGTGAATAATGGTACTAGTACTGAAAAAAAATATGTTATTACTATAGATAAGAAAAAGTTTGATTTAACCGCTGGTTTAAAGGAACTATTAATGCGAAACAAACCCGATCTCAAGCTTGTTACTGAAAACGACAAAACTGAATATAAAGAAATGCTGATACGTACAAACGCACATAAACGTGATTTTGATCCAAACGGAAAAATAAAAGGAGACAAAGGTTCAAAATATTGTACTATTATCAAACCCCTCTTTTCACAACTAATTGACACGAAATCCCACAAAAACCTTTCAGAGCAGGTATCAAACGTTAAAGTAGGTGGAAACTTGCCTGAATTAAAACATTATAAAAGTAATACAGACTATATATATTGGGATGATCCAAATGAATTAATTGAACGACTAACACTTTTAATTGCATCTAAAAACGCTGGTAACACGAACCATGATAATGAAATTATATCAATTATTGAAGAATTGAAGGAAGCTGGTATTGTAAAGCAATAAAATATATCGAAGTATTATGTTAGTGCTCAGTATGTAAATACACCCTTCTCAGACATGACAAATAACAGAAACGTTGACAATTGTGAAGCAGAATTAAATAAAATATCAAGCTCGGATGAAAATGCATTAATAAATTCAGAAATAATAAACAAAATCGAAGACTGTGTGAAAAAGTTCATAAATCTTGATAACAAAATTTTTGCTTTAATTAATCGAATAAAGAAAGTTGAAAAAGATATTTCAAATAAAGAACTTGAACAAAATCTGAATAAACATTATGAGCAAACTAGACGTCGTAAATGAAATTCACAAAAATGCAAGGGTGAATTTCCCTCGAAGGAGTGTAATTTTAAGGGATATCGATGACCTTTGGCAAGCTGATTTAATAGATATGCAGACGTTTTCAAAACTGAATGCTGGTTATAAATACATATTTGTGATTATTGATTGTTTCTCAAAATACGCCTGGACAATTCCACTTAAACGTAAGACTAAAGAAATCGTATCTAAAGAGTTGCACACGTTATTTTTATCAACAGGACGTAAACCACGCAATTTACAAACAGACCAGGGTAATGAATTTTATAATAATGATTTTAAAAAAGTTGTTGAAAAATATAATATTAATCATTACTCTACATATTCCACAAAAAAGGCATCAATAGTTGAAAGACTTATAAGAACTCTTAAATCTAAGCTGTATAAGGAGTTTAGTCTGAAGGGGAATTATAAGTGGATTGATGGAACTCTTGATCAGATAATTTCAGAATATAATCAAACTTTTCATAGGACTGTGGGAAAAGCACCGGCCGCAATCAATCATAGTAATAAAGAATCTGTATTACAAAGATACATTAGGAATACACTATCAAAGAAAAAACTGTTTTGTAAAAGGTTTCATGTTGGAGATTTTGTAAGAGTCAGTAAGTATAAAGGATGTTTCGAGAAACGATTTACCCCTAATTGGTCAACAGAAATATTTAAGATAACTAAAGTTCAAAATACTAACCCAACCACATATTATCTAGAGGACACCAAGCGTAGACCCATTTTAGGAGCATTTTATGCGCAAGAAATTCAGAAAACTTTGCACCCAAATGTTTATCTTGTTGAACGAGTCTTAAAACGTAAAGGAAATAAAGTATATGTTAAGTGGCTCGGTCTTCCATCAAGTGAAAATAGCTGGATTGATAAGACAAATCGTTTATAGTCCTTAAAATTAAGAAAAGTGTTTATATTAGCTATCACTTTTTCATGCAGTCATTTGTATTTTGAACTTTACACTATAAAGACCACAGTACTTACAAAAATTATACATAATAATATTAATACATTTTATAAAAATGGCATACACGAGACATAACCCTGAAAATGAAAATAAGAAGAAATCTGGAGCTGGTTTAAAGAAAACTTTTAACAATCTTGTTTTACACACTAAAAAACATGTCAGTAAACTAAAGCCAAAATGTAAGAAAATGTTAATGGAACTAGCATATGCTGCTGCTCAAGAATTAGCATCGGACTTACCTATACAATTACCCCGAGTCATACCTGTACCTAAAACTGGTGGATTTTTACCATTAATTCCAATTTTAGCAGGATTATCAGCTACAGGAAGTTTAGCAGGAGGTGTCGCTGGAATAAGCAAAGCTATTAATCATTATAAAAGAGCAAAACGACAATTAGCTGAATACAAAAGACGTAATATAAAAATGGGAGCTAAATGTATTGGAAAAGGATTACATCTTAAGCCATACAAGGGCGGACTAGGAATCTTTATTTCGAATAAAAAAAACTAGATGATAGGCTACCCAATAGAGCATTGAGTAATATCGACATAATAAAACATTCGAAAAGTATTCCATATTTTCGTGGTGTATTCATGAGAGATGAATTACCAAAAAAGCCATTATCGATCGAATGTGGTGTTATTAATTTAGATTCTTCTGAAAATAATGGTACTCACTGGGTAGCCTACGGAAAATTTAAAGATTATATTGAATATTTTGATAGTTACGGGAATTTAAAACCTCCTAAAGAATTCATAAAATATATGGGAGCTAATATACACTATAATTATGATAATATACAAAAAAAACATTTATTTAACTGCGGACATTTATGTTTAAAATTTCTGTATTCGTTCTGGGAAAAATGTTTGCCAAATATATAAGCATTAAATACACGATACGAACAAAATACATAATAAAAAAACAATATTGATAAAATGATACCTATTTTAATTCACCTCACATTCCATCTCGAACAGTGCCTAGAGAAGGGTGTTAAGCATACGTTTACATAATAATACCTAACAAAATAGTTCTTCCTGTCAAGCATCATGTATGTTTTCAATAAAAGCGTAATTACAAGGGCAACAACCAATATTCAAGCCCCAACCTTTAAAGGAGCAAGTCGATTAAATTCCAGCAAGAAAATTACTAAGAGCAATAAATTATTTCTTCGTTCTCTTGGGCTTAAAATAAAATAAAAATATATATTATAAAATGCTACATATCACAGATCTCCCGCAACAAGATAATTCAATTGAAAGCTATGCCATCCATTCATATAATCCCTACAATCATAGCTTTAAGGAAAATGATGAAATCAGAATACCCATTAATCAACAGGATGTATATGTATTACCATCTGCAAGCTCCATTTACATTGAAGGATATGCAAGTGTGTCTGCAGTAGACGCAACGGGAAAAACGATAACAAAAGATGTAAATTTAACAAATAATGCTATACTATTTTTGTTCAAAGATATAAGTTATGAAGTGAATGGGATTGAAATAGATCGAAATAAAAATACGGGGATCACGACAACGATAAAATCTCTTATTTCAATGAATGAAGGAGAAAGTAAGAACGCTGCATTGTGGGGTTGGAATTTAAGCGGATTTACTCTAAATAAAGGTCATTTTTCCGTCATAATACCTCTGAATAAAGTGCTCGGCTTCGCAGAAGATTATAATAAAATTTTCGTTAATTGTAGACATGAACTTGTACTACATAGAAGTAATTCAGTTTTAAATAGCGTCGTAATAGATAAAGGTGATAAAGTTCAAATAGATATCCATAAAATCCAATGGCGTGTACCACACATTAGAGTTTCTGATCGTAATAGATTATTATTACTTAAATGTTTGGAAAAAGATCGTGCTATACAAGTAGCGTTCCGGAATTGGGACTTATATGAATATCCACTTTTACCTAAAACAACAAAACATGCATGGTCAATAAAAACTGCTTCCCAGTTAGAAAAGCCCAGATATGTTATATTAGGACTACAAACTGATAGAAAACTGAACAAGTTAAAAAATTCCTCTGTATTTGATCACTGCAATATAACTAACGTTAAGTTATTTTTAAATTCACAGTATTTTCCATATGATCCACTTAATTTAAAATTTAGTGAAGATAAATTTAGTATATTATACGAAATGTATGCTAATTTCCGTCAGTCGTATTATGGCCTCAGTATCGATCCTCTGCTTGCCCTGAACACTTTTGGGAGAAAAACTCCGCTATTTGTTATTGACTGCTCAAGGCAAAACGATTCATTAAAAACTGGACCAGTTGACGTTCGACTAGAAATCGAGTCCTCAGAAGACATACCTGAAAATACGACAGCCTACTGTTTGATTATAAACGATCGTCTTGTCGAGTATAAACCTCTGAGTAATATAGTTCGGAAATTATCATGAATGTGATTTTGGATGTTCAAGGATTTAAAAATGATAACAATCAATTTATACCCAAAGAAATAGCTATTATTTACCAAAACAGTTTTCTTGTGTTGCTCATCAGACCACCGCATCCGTTCTATGCCTTAACAAAGAAAGAACGTTTACAAGTCTCATGGGTCGAAAAATACAGAGGAATATTATGGAATGAAGGCTATGTACCATACTTTAATTATAAGAATTTGATTGTGGACTTCTGTAAAAATAAACACATTTATACAAAAGGTTATGAAAAAGTGCAGTGGGTGAAAGAAATAACAGAATGTAATAACATTTATAATTTAGAATATTTTGATTGTCCTAATTTAAAGACTTTATGTGAAAAATATTCAACTAATTCTGATATTCAAAATTGTATATATCATACTAATGTTTGTGCTTTTAAGAATGTATCATGTATGAATAAGTGGTGTATAGAAAATAATGTTTTTTTTACAAAATAAAGTATGTTTATGATATTATACATGTGGTTTCTTTTTTATATTATATATGACCCATAAAACACAATACTATTATCAATAATTTTAGTATCAAACCTAAAGTCACTTGAAGCAAACGCAACTGAATAATAAATAAAAAATGGACTTCAATGTAGGAGATAGAAGACAGTGTTGAAGTTATTATTGATCAATGTCATCTACACGGACGTCACATAAGCTCGAAATGGTTTCATTAGACATATACGATTTTCATAAAATATTAAACATGAATGTATTTGGAAAAATAAAATACATATTTGGAAACAAAAAATATCATTTAATCAATGATTATCCTCAGAAAATTACCACAAAAATATACACATGGGATATACTATCCGATGATGAAAAAAGGAACACGAAACTTGAAGTGTACTATGAGACTAGTGATTGTGATACAAATTACTTTATACTTGTTAAAAACCCCACGAAAGCTTTACGAATCGAGTTGGCACATGACGAATTCCATGATTTATTACCATTCCTGAAACCCTGCTTGAGGATATAAATGAAGGTTGAATATTTTACACGGCTTCATTTGAGAAAATGTCTTCATCCGACGTAGAACATGTTTTCGGTGATAAATAAAAAAATGGACTTCAATGTAGGAGACACTGTTGAAGTTATTATTGATCAATGTCATCTACACGGACGTCACGATGTTAAACTAATAAACACTGAACACTATTGTGGTGTTTTAATAACTAACTGTTATTTTAAATCTAAGCGAATGCGTATATATTATACTGGTTTGCGAGTATCAGCGCGAGTAATCAGAAAAGATAAATGTTTCGTAGACTTGGTACCATTGGTGTAAATAAATACAATATTCGAATGGATAAATGCTACTTCTGGAGTAAAATGTCAGCTTGAATCGATTCAAATTAGTGTTCCACTAAATGTGTATTTGAATGATAACTTCTTGAATCGATTCAAATTAGTATTCGAATGTGTATTTTTGGTGCAGCTGGATCTTATCTGATCCAGCTGCACCAATAATACACTACTGTTACCTGATACATATTGTCAAAAAACGAAAGGCTTTTTTTATAAAAATCAGAAACTAAAAATAGACAGTAAATTTCACAGTTTTTCACGTATAACGCAGCTAGCACAATTTTTTTTTGCTTGCAAAATGTGGTTTTATACTGCCCTATGGTGTCTAAATAACATACCAAAAATGCAGCTTTACTACATATTTTGCGAGTTTAATGTACGATTTGACCGTACTATTATAGGATTTCAATAAAAATAAAAAGTCACCCCCTCTTAACTAGTAGGGAAGGTACTCGAAAAAACACTATTTTATATATTTTAATCAACCTCTTCGTCAGAGTGATTAATATTGTATACCTATACGAAATTGCAAATTTCTAGTACGAACGGCTAAGGAGATATGCTGCGGACAGACAGACAGACGGACGTGGGTCAAAAACGGACAGTGGGTCAAAGACCAAGTCCAGTATTTTGTTTAGTGGAGTGGTTTATCATTACGGTGCGGCTCCACTGACGCGGAGAGGAGCGGTGCTGTGCAAAATTGACCGATTACATTCTTCAAATTCGAATTCGAAACGCTGTGATGCAGTCTCATTGTCCAAGCTCTCACAGCTACGCTCCGCTCCGCGTCAGTAGAGCCGCACCCTTATGAAACGAGACTGGAAATTATGAATACTTCCGCAAAGGTCGGTACGAAATCAGTTTTGTTTTTTCGCGATATTATTATACATATTTGTTCTATGGGAAACCTTTGTCAGAATGTCTATCTTAACTTGTTTTTCACAGTTGGGATCAGGACCTCGTAACTCGTAACCCGATTTTGTATAATATTGTTGTGTTCTTCTTCTTCTCAGTCGCTCCCTCATTGGCTGAGGATCGTGACCAACAGTGAAATTCTTCCACTTGACGTGGTCTAGGGCCATATGGACTGCCATCTGCATGGAACCACAAGCTTTCTTCATGGTGTCAGACCACCTTATCGGTATTCCACCCTTCGAGCGTCGGCCTTCGACTTTGCCGAGAATAATGTTCTTTTGGAGAGTGTGCTGGTTAGAACGCATGATATGCCCGAAGATCGAATCTGAGTATCCTCTCCTGGGGCATTCCACAAGAATGTCGTTTACGAGACGCTTATAATATCTATGGCAGCTACGTTAAAAAAACTGAGTGAATGTGTAAGTTAAGTCCCGAAATTTTACCACACTAGAACTCAGCAGGGTTAGCACATGATTGGTGCGACAGTATGTCGCCGCGAGATAGATCTCCCGTCCTTCACTAGCTATATCAACAAAAGAGGGACGGATAGACTCTCTCGCGGCGAGATACTGTCGCGCCAATCGAGTGCTAAGCATACTGGTTCCTATCATTTTTAGAAGTAATAAAAGAATCGCGTCATTCTCGTGGAATGCCCCTCCTGACAATTGTTGTGTCAAATTGTTAAGTTAGTATAGTACCTATACAAACTCATTTCATTTTGCATTACATCTATTTATTTCAGAGAACCGTCAAAAACAGGAATATCAAAGTTTATTCAAATCCTTTCCGTATCATAACTTGCACAATTTTAGAATTTATTGGGCCATATTTTAATAACCCCGACTTACAGCAGTTTTCGCATCAATCAAAGAAACATTGATTAATAGCGAGCCTGACAAATGATTCGAGCCAACGCTGCAAAACCTATAGGCTTATAGCTTTGACAAACTACAGTCAACATCAACATCGGTAAATAAAAACATGTAAACGGCTATGTTTAGCTAAATCTATTTTTTGTTTTAAAAAAATACATACCGGACTTATCTGGAATGTAACTTTCATCACACTTGCTGTCTAATCGCGCCATTGCTTGCGCGCGTAGCGGGAGTAATAGAAAAGTGAAATTCCCTAGGGAGTAATAGTAATGTCAGTACGTCATTTAATAATGTTATGTCTTAAAACTTATTTATTTAAGTGTGATGAAAAACATTGTATGCATCACGATCGGTAAGCGGAATACTAACTCGAGTCATAAAAACCCTCCGCCTGACGGCGTCGGGCTTCTAATACTCTCGTGAGTAGTTCCGTACTTACCTCCCTTGATGCACGATGTACTATTGCTATTTCAAAATAAAGTGTTTACGGAACTAATCAAATTATTTTTATTAAATATTTTTATTTCAGTGTTTGAGCAATAAGACTAATGACATATTGAAGGTGGCCGATATTTTTTTTACGATAAAAATCATCATGTTTCTAATCAAAATACCATACTCAATGAACTCTTAAATGGATCACACAGGGACCGGAACCGGTATTTTACAAAGACCTCGAAATAACCCAATATTTTAAAATGTTTTATACACTTTATATACTGCTCAATATTTTATGTAATTTACAATATTATATTTTTAAATTACTCCATTAACTTACAATTTATATACCGAAGCACGAAAAAGAACCGTTATTTTTGTATGGATAAAATAACGGTCCGGTCCCTGGGATCACGTATGCTGCGAATACCATGGACCGCGCGTTGCACCAACGTGTCCATTCTCAAAGAGCTCGGAGTAACTACACGCTTGTCCACTATCTGGGGCTTATTCCTCAAAAGCTTGTAACTTGTAATGCAAGTGGAAATCCTTATCTAACTTATGGTGTCAAAAAGAGACTTTCACTTGTATTACAAGTTAAAAGCTTTCGAGAAACGGGCCCCTGCTTACAGAGGGTCGTCAAATGGGACATGTAGCCCGTACAGATTCCTACACTCTAGAAAAAAATATGGTAGTTGGTAAGGCTGAAAGTGGAAAAACAGGCCGCGGCCAATCGCCAACCTAATGGTGAGACCTTATACATATACAATCATATTTTTCATCACACTTGATGCCTAAGAGCGCCATTATTTGCGCGCGCAGCGGGAGTAATAGAAAAGTTAAATTCCCTAGGGAGTAATAGAAATGTCAGTACGTCATTTAATAATATTATGTCTTAAAACTTATTTTTTGTCGGCAAGTCTGATGAAAAACATTGTATGCATCACGGTTGGTAGGCGGAATACTAACTCGAGTCATAAATTCTAACACTCTCGTTAGTAATTCCGTACTTACCTCCCTTGATGCACAATGTACTATTAACGACAGTTTTAATCGCGTAAACTTACGTTTAGTATTATACTGACGTTTCTGTCATGACTAGCAATATACAAGTTGCAGAACATTCTCAAAATTGCGGGAATATATATAAATTTCCGTGAATTTTCATGAGAATTTAAGATTAAAGTCTTATTGAGAATGTTTCCATGAGAACTTATAAATATGTGTAATAAATAATAATTTTAAATCGTAAATAAGTAAACAAGGCAGTAAAATACATAACTCATAAGGCATGTATCTAGTACGATCTTGGCTTGGTTAGATTATGTATTAAATTTAGATTCCCGAGAACATTCTCTATGCAAGTTTCGCAATTTATGTAACTTCTCGGTACAATGCTAGTCATGACATTACAGTCACGGCCGCAGGCAGACTGGCGAGAAAATGAAGCAACACCTTCTAGCTGCGCAGGTTTTGCGAATAACCCGCACTTGGTCTTGATTATTCACTTCTACGCTAGGGTTGTCTATCACCGGCTTGTCTATTTCTAAAGCTTTAAAGCTGATACACTTGGAAGAGCATGGTGGATCAAACAACAAACCCTTCACGCTACGACGAACGAACGATAAGAAGAAATGGATCACGAAAATTACATATTGAACTCATCGACGATTTTACACTTAACCTTTCGTATGCTTTGTAGCAGATCGGCTCCATTACAATTTGACTTTACGACATATCCGATAATAGTACATTACGACACAAATGCGGAAAACATCCCATCCTTTTTTGCACGTGTATCGTACGACGTTTTTTAGTACAGATAGCTCTCCGAAGTTTTGGACCTGACGTAAAATGAGCTACTTCTCGCACTAGTGCCTAAAAAAGGCACAATCTGTACTAAAAAGTCATATTTTGATTGAACTACTTGACGGTAACGCATATTAAAGGTTAACCCCTTTATTCATAATCATAAACGTGTCCGAACTTAACAAGCCGCTCAGTATTGTTTGTCCCTTTCGGTCTTATAGACATATTAATAAGAGTGAAAGGGACAAACAATACTTCACATCACGTCATCAGCCTATGATAGTCCACTGGTGGACGTAGGCCTCTCCTATTAACTATGCGTATAGACGCATTAGGAGGTAAATGCCCATAATCGCACGCTAGGCAAGCGGATTGGCGATCGCAGTAATGTGTCCACTTATGATGACGCTGCTGCCTATCATCAATGTTTTATCAAATAATGGTCAGTGACACTTCAATCCTTTAGTCGACTCTTACGACACCCGTAGGAAGAGTTGTGATGGTGACAAATGTATTCTCACTGCCGTCACCACACGGCGGCAACAATACTTAGCGGAAAGCATAATACTTACAATACTTAGCAAAGTTAGGAGACGTTTTTGAATAAGGAGGTAAATCTAAAAATAATGTATTTTCAGTATTTCACAGAACAAGTTTTTTTATAACACTGACAAAGTGTAAGTCAAACATAAAAAGCTGAAATTCCATTAGATTCCACTTAAAGGATGCTTAGCGCGTTAACACGTAGCGAGCGAAAGCTACGACGCGTTCGGACGAGGCTGTAATCTCGTTATCGCCCGACTTTTTCTGATACGTGTAGGACTAATTCAAAATTGATGAATTTTTAGAACAATTGAACAATTTTGGTATTAAAAAATCACACATCTATACATAATACAAGCTACCAAATGTGAATTAGTATTTTTCCGTATTATAGTACAAGTATTTACACTTTCATCAAATTGAAAAATATTTGTATTAGGATGCTTAGCCAAGTTGCCAATCGCTAACGCTTAGTAGCGTATCGTAGTTTGCCCTCTCTGTCACTCTTTCATATTAGTGCGACAAAGAAAGTTAGCTGCCTTTCGTTTACGATTGACGATTAAGCGTTAGCCATTGGCAACTTGTCTAAGCACGCAGGTGTACTTATTTAATTACTTAGCCCCGTATTAGACCCACTTGCACAATATAGCGTTAGGCTCTCTATCTCGCTATCAAAACGAATATTCTAGTCATAATCTAGATGTCGAATTGAATTTAACCATAAGTAAATTCATGATATTTTTCATGTTTTCAAGAGCAATTAGGAAGTAGGGTACGATTCAAAAGTTTGAGACTGTCCTTTACAACCTATTTTTTTAACAATTATTTAACCAATAAATAAAATCATAAAGTCTATGCCGTAAACATAAATATTGAAATCGAATTGCTTGTAATAAAAGAATGAATGTAACTCAATATTTTTTAGAGTCAACGCAATAAATAAAATACTTTTTCTAGTCTTCGCACAATTTAATGAATTTAAGAGACAGCTTTAGATGATTTATTGCTGACTACGCTTGGAGTAAATGCTTTATATTTATTTTTTCGAAACGTCCACTTAGAGAGTGCTCAGTGAATCACTTTTTTTGTAAATGTTTTTGAATTTGATTGCTTATGCTTACAAATTCGCGCACAGTGTACCTATTATTAAGTAGAATTAGTTATCACAATTAAAATTTAAATAATTATGGTTTACATACCTGATAAAACACATTTAACTTATTAACAAATACAGGGTGTTTGTTTATATTTATTTGCGTTAAATTGGACAGGTTAGGTACTTGGGACTTTAATTGAAGTTGCCTTGTATATCGTCAAACCACTCCACTACTTATACAGGGTGTTTTTTTTTTCGACCGTTCAAATTCTACGTAGTGAATGTGTAGGTCATACTCACCAACTTTTACTATGGGGACAAAGTCGAAATCGCGAAAAAAAAATCAGCTGTTTCATACAAATTGGCGGCATTACGCCGGCCGAAATGTAAGAAACAGCTGATTTTTTTTTCGCGATTTCGACTTTGTCCTCATAGTAAAAGTTGGTGAGTATGACCTACACATTCACTACGTAGAATTTGAACGGTCGAAAAAAAAACACCCTGTATTATAGTCCAGTACTCCAACTATGGACTCTACAAGTCCAAAAACTTCAAATTGAAAATAATTATAAATCCCTAAATTCTTTCGGATTTCATGAGCAATCCTCAAATAGTTTGTACATTTGGATCACGTCTTCGACGTCTTATTTTCAATCGTCATCAAGATCGATGTGGATCTTGATGCTGAGCAAGATACACATTTCCCAAAATGTCGCAGTAAGTTTGTTTAGAAATTTTCCTTTTTTGTTATCATATTCCTTTACGTTTCTGGTGACAAAAAAGGAATGATTCATATAAAAGGTTTAAGAAATGCGGTAAATCATTAACTCTACCAGTCCACCAATCTTTATTAATATCGACTACGTGATTCAAATGTAGAAACTTTTTGAGAAATGCTCTCATTTAAGTTTTGATGAGATTCTAATTGACCCGTAATTGAAAATATTTGCCTTAGATTTTGACCTGGGGCCCATTGCATAACAAATTACAGTTAATATTACAAGCAGAAGGCCCCAGAGTTAGGAGTTTTTGAACCATAATTAAAGATGGTTTTATGAAAATAATACACATTTCACATTATAATTAATACGTACATTTTACAATACGAGTAATAACGTGAGACTCAAACATATAAAAATATTTAGCGAAACGGGATAGTCGATGATTGCTCGACATCACATTATCAGCTTACAGTCCACTGGTGGACATAGGCCTCTCCTTTTACGTATTGGATGTATTAGGAGGAACGCCCATAATCGCCATGCTGGCGACGCTGCTGCCCGTCAACAATCTTTTACACTTTCATTGCGGACGAGTATAATAATTGATATAATTACGTTCGGCGAAAGCAAAAAAACTACAGAGGATTTATCCGGTCAAAATTAAGTCAGGAGCATACTCGGCGCCTGTACACTTCGGGTTTTATATAGGCATTATATTACTAATCTTTGTTATAATACGTTCGGCGAAAGCAAAAAAACTACAGCGGATGTATCTGGTCAAAATGAAAAACATTGGCGAACTAAAAGCTAAAAGCTTTCAGGCTTACACGTAAATATTCAATAGTCCAATATGCTGTTGTTGGAAAAATCTGAAGGCCTGGTGTGTACGCTAATTTTCAATTCATCGGTGGAAGGAACGTTTAATTTCCCTCCGGGCGGCGTGAATGGGTCTTGTCACAGAAAAGTTTATTTTATAAGCAGAGATTGGACAAATGTACGTCATTGTTCGCAATAATATGGATATGGCACCAAATTTGATTAAATGAATGATTCAACGAATAATTTCTTGAAATTTGATTTCAAAGCTTTGAGGGGTCTATCTCAAAGGATTTCGTAGTAACTGGTGTCAAAAAGGTAATTTTCTGAAAATGACTAAATGAATAATTATTTAATCAACTTTGGAGTCATGTCTGTTTTGTGAAATTCATTGGTTGTAAAGTAGTAAATTACGATACAATTGCGAAAAAATTAAGTAAAATAATGTGTATTGCACGACATCTTTCTATAGAACTTCGGAAGATCATCTTTCGAAGTTACGACCTGATAAAAAATGAAGTTCGAAACGAACCTGTGTCTTCGCACTTGTATCGTAATATAAGTTTATAATGGTCACTCATGTAAATTATGACGAAATTCGCTTAATTTCGATCCATAAGGAGAATCTTAATCTAGAAGCCCCTCTCTTCCCTTTAAACAAAGCAAAGCAAAGACACAGGTTTCAATGAGCCAATTTTTGTTAACATTGTTATACTGTGACAAAAAATTGTAGAGTATTGCGGAGGACACCACTGAGTTTTTATAGGCAACATTTATTTTACCACTTAAACGATATTGATACTTGCGTAATAACTTATCATCATCATCATCATCATCATATCAGCCGAAAGACGTCCACGACGACCAGGTCATCAGTCCACCTTGTGGGGGGCCTACCCACGCTACGCCTTCCGGTACGTGGCCGACACTCAAGAACCTTCCCGCCCCAACGGCCATCGGTTCTACGCGTAATGTGCCCCGCCCACTGCCACTTCAGTTTAGCGATTCGGAGAGCTATTTCGGTTACTTTGGTTCTGCTGCGGATGATCTCATTTTTAATCCGATCACGCAGAGAGACTCCTAGCATAGCCCTCTCCATTGCCCTTTGGGTGACTTTGAGCCTTCTTATGAGGCCCATTGTAAGCGGCCACGTTTCAGTACCGTATGTCATCACTGGCAAGACACACTGATCAAAGACTTTCGTCTTCAAACACTGCGGAATATTGGACGAAAATATGTGTCGTAGCTTCCCGAACGCTGCCCAACCGAGTCGGATTCGACGATTGACCTCTTTCTCGAAACAACAACTAACAATAACTTAAATAAAATAATAATAACTTATATGAAATAATTATTTTCTACCAAATACGTCATGAATAATTTCATCCATAAAACTGCACAAATGTGATCTAACTCACTTAATGAGGGTTTTCTCGAAAACGTAAGCCACTAGTTAGCGCCACTTAGCCGTAAGGTCCCGCTAAGAAACACAATTATTTAACTCGAAAGAAAAAATAACAAGGTGGTATTTTTTTTATATCATTTTATTAACTCATACAAAACATTTAAATACGTAACTATAGGCGCTCTGAGAATTTAGACAAGTTTCTGGACCTGACGCCTCAGTGCTGCCGCCCTGGTGAACGTCATTTCAGAAAACCCTCATTGTAGGATATAAAAATAAAAGAGCCGCGTTTTCTTGAACCTTAAGACGATGGCTATCAGGGAAAATTATAATATTCATACCTTCAGACAACTTTACATAACGCCCGTTGGTAGTTAAAGATATATTTCTGGTCACAAGTGTCAGCAAATTTGACATGTCACGTAATATTAAAGAATTCTTTAACCTATCCGGGTGTTCAGTTGCCGGCGATCAGCTGTGATACATGCTTGAGGTTACTCATATAGATCGCAGTAATGTGTCCACTACGATGACGCTGCCGCCCATTATCAATCTTCTGTCAAAGAATGGTCAGCGATACTTCAATCTCTTAGTTGGGTCTTACGACACCCGCGGGAAGAG
This sequence comes from Thaumatotibia leucotreta, assembly GCA_025490895.1. Lineage (NCBI taxonomy): Eukaryota > Metazoa > Arthropoda > Insecta > Lepidoptera > Tortricidae > Thaumatotibia > Thaumatotibia leucotreta. The sequence goes on along the minus strand of JALPQI010030757.1, from coordinate 48,107 downwards.
TTGGGATGGTGACAAATATTTATATTTTTACTGGAATCACCACACGGCACGTGCCTTTCATACTAACTATTCAGTCATGGTCACTACTCATGGTCTGTCTTTTCCTAAAAGTAAGATGGAGACTCCAACTTTTCACGCTAAATGCGGAGATATGTATACCCCAGGAGGATTTAGGGCTCAAATTCGATATTACACAGAAATTTCCAGTAAAAGAGACTCATTTCAATTTCCTCATTTTTAATTAATTTATTTTGCTGTTGTAGGTATTGTAATCAGTTGTAAGAAGGGGAATTCTGGGAATTATTAATTTAAATTAGTTATAGAAACTGCATTGAGTCGTAGTACAAGACGACGTTTTAGGGTTCTGTACCGAATAGGTACAAAATGAAAACTTACTTAGCAGTTATAATTAATTTTGTGATTACAAGTTTGAGAAAAGCTCTGTACAAGCTTGAACCGGGGAAAAGCTTGCAGGCCTCATTATATCCATATATGTATAATCTATTCGGCCTGCAAGACCTTACTACTTAAGATGGCTGAGATACGCGTCATACTCGTGAACGGGTGCTGTTTGCGGAGACCGGTCTAATCAAGCTCACTCATGGCTTAAATTCAAACAATTTTCCTGCTGTTCTTGATATGAGAAATTGAATTCGCTACATGTTTGTTTATTTATGATTATTTAATATTATGACGCATGGAGACCTTATACATCTCTGAAACATTTAGTGAAATGTATCCGTTTGTTTTCTTTTTACTCTGACAACTAGAGACCTTTACATCTCTAGCAGTATAATAATGCTAATTTTAACGTTTAACTAAAAACAATTGTATGCCCTTTTACATATATCTTTACATCTATACATTTCTCAAAATTCATTAAATTTATATAATTGTTCTGACTATTAGAGACTTCATCTCTAGTTAATGTACTATATCTGTATTTATATTAAATCAAATTTATGTTTCGCTTTTAATTAATGCATGTTAACCGTAAGATGTTATAAAACTATTATTTGAAAAAAGAAAGTCCCGCTGAGTTTCTTGCCGGATTCTTCTCAGGCAGTGGTGTAGGGTTAGAACCGGAGGTAGTTTTTTTTCTCTCATTCGCTATTTAGTTTAACGATTCAAAAGCGCTCGTTGCTGGGCCTAATTGAATAAAGAATATTTTGACTTTGACTTTGACTTTACTTCCCGGCTTTTGCAGTAAGGTACTATAACTCGAAGTTATGCTTTACGTTCTTCCACTCGCGTCTTTAATTGTAATTTTCCGCACATGTTACCTTAAGCGTTTCCCGTCGATTACAATGTAATACATTACGAATGGTCTATCTACCGCCTGATTTCCCGGGGGACCGGGGTTCGATTACCATGTTAGATGGATATTGGCGATACTTTAGAAACGGCGAGGAAAATACGCAGTATTTCTAGCATATTGTGTTTAAAAGATTAGTTGATGGAAATTTATGTATTCTATTGGTAATCATTCAATAGTCTTTCTTGTTCTTATTATTTATCATCATTTTATTAGCCGGAAGCCGTTCACTGCTAAATATATGTAGGTATCCCCAAAGATTGCCACAACGACCAGATGGAATGACGTACATACTAATGCCGTTCAGTTTAGGTCGAGAGAAAGGGGTCCTGCCACAAAAAAATCAGGCTCGAAGGACCATTTCGAAAAATGAGTGCAAATTTTTTTTTTGCAAAATTTTTTTCGACTCTAAAACCTGTCAGCAGTTCCCTATGACATTTGGTCGAGCACCTAAGTCTTACCGTTTAGCCAGGCCGTCAATCATTTTTTGACCAGACAGCAAATCCTCAAATGTCAGATATTTCCCTAGGTCACCCAAGCGCCCTCTATGCAACCGTATATAACAACTAACCCCTACCAAAACTCCTTCTGGGAGAACAATCATGTCATTCAGAAATCAGTCGGGATTCAGCTATAAAGGCTACACGAGTCGTATATCTGGTGGGCTTTAGTACGTCATGGTGACCCCCCAGGCCTGCACCAAGCGCATCCAGTGAATTCCTGCAAACTACATCAGGTCATCAGTCCACCTTGTGGGGGCCTACCCACGCTGTGTCTTCCGGTACGTGGCCGCCACTCGAGAACCTTTCCGCCCCAATGGCCGTGGGTTCTACGAGAAAATTCAGTATGTTCCGCCCACTTCAGATAATATTATGATATCGTCTATTTGTTGATGGCGATGGGATCATAGTACATGGGACTGGAACGACGTAACGTTCAGACAAGTTTCAAGTTCGGACTGTTAAAGCCGCGTTTTCGGGTGAATATCTGAGCTTTTCAAACGCCTAATTTTGGTGGTATCAATTTTGCCGAAGTTTCCATTCGTTGCAATGTGCTACTTTGTCATTTGAAGGAGACACGGTACCTTATTATACAAATTACGAAGTACAACATTGAGACGTTTAGAAACTTCGTTAAAAATCATGTCACCAAAATTAGGCGGTTGAAACGCTCAGATATTCACCCTTTCACTTAGTGTTCTGAGCGAGCATTCGTTCGTCCTTGGGTGGATAAAAACAGGACTTCACATAGCAATATTTTTGTTCGTCAGCCCACGAACAAGCGAATGCTTCCTCAGAACACTAAGTGAAAACGCGATTTTAGACTCGACAAGATTTTTTTTGGCCGGAACTGTTTGTAAAACTATGTGTACTTAAGCATTTTGTAAATTATTAGTTCAGGGTGCTTAGCCAAGTTGCCAATCGCTAGCGCTTGCTAGCGCATCGTAGTTTTCCCTCTTTGTCGCACTAATAGGAAGGAGTGACAGACAGGGAAAACTACGATGCGCTAGCAAGCGCTAGCGATTGGCAACTCGGCTAAGCATCCAGGTACTTGTGCGTTAAACTTGTCTCTCCGCAGTGATTATAAGACAATATTTATTTTTCATTTATCACTCGTACAGTTAGTCAAAATATAATCTAACGTTATTCGAGTTTAGAGCGCGCAGTAGAGTCAAAAAGTGACGTTGCTGATGAAGATGATACACATTTCATCTTTATTTTTGCACGCCCGTTTTGATTAAGCAGTTTCCAAAATGATGCTAAATCGCCATCACGGAATCTTTCGATTGAATCCTTGGTGCAGAACAATGGCCCTTGAAACAAAGCTTTTTTGAATATTTTTCAAAGCAAAGGAAACAAAGGACGAACAGTAGCCATAGAGCACTACTAGTAGACTCCGATTTAGAAAGTGTAATAAGGTACGTAGCGTAATAGATTGTGACACTCTGGCGAACTTTGCTATAAGTAATATATTTAATAACATGTAATGAATGTAACGTAGCACAAATCTAAATATCTGAATCGCGCTTTCATTCTATATAATATATAGCTATTAGGAAAATGATGAGATTAGGAATGCAATTACACAATTTTATCATAGTATTTAACATATAAACACTATTATTCCTGTCATTGATAAAAATTAGAAAAATACTCACTATTTAACAATTTTTATTGGCCCTGTTGGGTAACTATCGTAAATCCAAGCAACAGCTTTATTTACTGGAATGAAATATGTTTTCTAGCATTATTATTCAATTTTAAGGAAAAAAATTACATTTACATACCTATCTCGTGCCTAATCGTACAATCAGAGATAAATAACGGTTTTTGAATCCAATCGAATAAAATATTAAATTCTCTAAAATGTATTACATAGAATATTAGGTAATAAACCTACACTAGGTTTTATTTCAGATAATTGAGATTTCAATTTTTTTGTGTACTTTCCGGAGGGATTTTTTATTTCGATTTGTATACAATATGAAATGATAGTAATTGTGTTAGTTTTTAGTAAAACGCCCACTTTGTCGCTTACAATAAAGACGAGATTTCCCTGTGTCATATGAATAAACTGACAAAGCGGTTTTAGGGCAAACGACAAAGTGGGACGTTTCACTAAACTCACTCACAATTGATTTCATTTCACTATCTAGTGGTTAAGTGATCTGTGTTCGTGCCTCATTTGAATATCTCCAGCGAAGGCGGTTTTATGAAAATACGCGCGTCTAAATGAAAATGTTAATGCCACATACTTATGTATTTTCGTTTGTATATCAAGCCCGTTGTTATAACCATACAGATCACCTGATGCTAAGCGGCTTCTTTACTTCACAGGCGCTTGTAATAACAGCAAGCCTAACCAAAATGCTATTCTGCAATCGTATACGATAAGTGATAAATATATGAGAATGATAGATTCGTACGAAAAGTCACGTGACCATTTCCATACATCTTGTTCTGGCCGTGTCGGGCCCTTATTGTCTTTTGAGGAGTTCATTTTAGTCATAATTATAGTATCCAAAAATACATCGGTATATCCTTTTTTACAATGTGACTGTTCCAGATGCGCTGTAATTTGTTAACATATTGTATTCTAAAACAGGCCGTGAACCGATGGCCGTTGGGGCAGGAAGGTTCTTGAGTGGCGGCCACGTACCGGAAGGCGTAGCGTGGGTAGGCCCCCCACAAGGTGGACCGATGACCTGGTGAAGGTCGTAGGAGTCCGCTGGATGCGGGTGGCGCAGGACCGGTCATTGTGGCAATCTTTGGGGAGGCCTATGTTCAGCAGTGGACGTCTTTCGGCAGATATGATGATGATGATGATGATTCTAAAACAAGTTTAATCGCAACATTAACAACTGTTAAGGCCTAGGCCATAAATAAGAATCGGGAAGAAATGCAAAGTTTCGCCGCTAATAGCCAAATGGCCACAGTTTTCATGCAAATTATAGTTTCCAGTCTTAAGACCATTTAATTTATTGCTCAGAATTTAAAACAGTTTACGCACTTTTACTTAAAACGAGCTTTCTGTTAAGGCGTCTTTTTAAATTTTCATGAATGATTATTGCGCAAACATAATCGCGTATAAGTTGTTATTTTAATAATTAACTTGTAGTATTTGTGATTATTGGGATAATCATACATATATTTTATAATTATAACTAACATGAGACTCAAATATTTAGCGAAACGGATCCCTGGAGTAATTTAAGTCGATAATTTGCTCGATATGTTTCTATCCATATTGAGGATCCTCATCATGGAGTATCCGCGACCAAAGCCCGACGTGTACTGCGGGCCTGCTGCGCTCTGCTGGAACGGGTAAAATATTATGAAAAGCGTGTCACATCTTAAGCTGTTCTATATTTATTTCAATAAATTAATCAAAGTGTCGACAAGAGCAGAACAGCACCATTCACATAATTAAGTGAATGATGCGGTTTTTTTTCAATCGTTATTGAATGTTTAAAAATAGCTGGACAGAAAATCGAGTCCAAGCATAATTATTCTGGTTTGGGTGGACTTGACATAGCACATACATCCATAAAATATACATATCTACACACCCACACATTGTAAGTTTAAGATTCCGAGATAGGGAATAAAATTGGATACAGATTTTTCAATAATATTCGTATTTTTCTTGGCTAAAGTGTTCCTATAATGTCAATTTTAAAGTTTTGTTTAAGTTTTGCACCCATAGTTCCGACCCCAAGACAAAACCGATCCGAACGATTCTTTAAAATGACTAAATCAAAAAATAGCGTTTAAAAACCGCTCATTCTCTAAAACGTAAATCTCGCCCACAGTGCGTGGCTCATTTTTATACGACTAATTCCACCATTAACATACATAATTTAAGTTTACGCCAGACAAATTGCAGTATTAGCTGGACCAGTGCATTGTAGGACTTGAAACAAATGTATGATAATTAAAACAATCCCAAATCAACCCCGTTGTGGTAGAACATTCTATAATATTCCTGTTCGTTCTTCGAACGTCATGAATTATGCATGGATAAATAAATACACGGAATAACCATTTATAGACTCCGATTATAAAGCAAGTGTAAATACTAAATATTGATCTTTTGTAACTTTTTCCATCTTAGGAATCCTTATGTTTTGAAATAATTGGCAAACCGCGTGTCTTTATAGATATTCAAATAATAAGCAACTTTATAGTAAAGTGACTCCATATAGGAGTCAAACGGATAAACCGAATCAGAAACACCACGCTGCGCTCCAAAACCTTAAATGGGACTGGGCCGGTCATATCTGCCGCATGCACCCAGATAGGTGGGCTAAAATAGCCACGGAATGGGTGCCACAAGACAGGCGAGCAGCTAGCAGACCCAGGAGGAGGTGGAGGGACGACCTGGACGCGCATCGCAACGGCTGGCCACATATTGCTCAAAACCGGGACGATTGGAGACTTAGGGGGGAGGCCTTTGCCCAGCAGTGGGACACTATATAGGCTAAGAGAATAATAATAATAAAGTTACTTATTAGCATAATGTTTTTGTTTTGTCCATTTTCATCATTTTAAATTTATGGGTAAATTTTGGGTTGTTTGTTTGTAAATCGTTGCTTATTACCAGTATAATTATTTGTGACATATTTTCTACAAAAATATCGTTGATCGTATTGTCTAAAAGATTAGCGTTCAATTTCCATCCGCTAGTATAAAATAATCTACTTACATCTACAGTGCATTCATCCTTACTTGTTTTATCATGTAAACAAACAAAACGTCAAAGATGATCAAAGACAATCACTAGTGATTAGAAATGTCGAAATAATGAAATGTCAGTGATAATTTCACTATTTACGTAAATAAAGGATTATCTATTTTGCGTCGTCTGTTAGGAAGAGAATTAATTAGTACAATATTATATCAAAAACATATTGAAATCAACTACAACAATTTTGGTAAATTTCTGCAATTTATTTTAATTTCTTTTTCTCAAGTTGTACTTTAAGTATTAATATCGATATATTCTCTTGCCAACATTACGGTACCTACATAGACAATCTAGACATACGAGGGCGGGATGATAAATAACTAGCCTAATAAATAAACGGGTATAAAAGTGTAAAAAAAAATATTTTATTTTTCGACGTAGTCTCCTTGTAGCTCAATGCACTTATTCCATCTTCGTTCTAAAGCTGCAATACCCTCCTTAAAATGACTTCTTTCGAGGCCTGCAAAATACTCCTCTACAGCGGCTATGACGTCATCATTGGAGGCAAACTTCTGTCCACCCAAAAAAGTTTTGAGCTTAGGGAATAGGTGAAAGTCTGACGGTGCGAGATCAGGCGAATAAGGCGGATGGGGCAACAAATCGTACTTGAGTTCGTTGATTTTTGCCATAGCTTTAACACATGTGTGAACCCTGGCGTTGTCTTGATGAAAAATTATTTTTTTCTTGGATAAGCCTGGTCGATTTTGCTGAATACTTTCATGAAGCTTATCTAAAAGATTTGCGTAGTATTCTCCATTTATAGTTTGACCTTTGGGAAGGTAATCTATCATTAAAATTCCATTTGCATCCCAAAAAACGGAAGCCATCACTTTTCCAGCTGACTTTACAGACATAGCCTTCTTAGGAGCTGAACACCCAGATTCTGTCAACTGTTTTGATTGGATTTTTGATTCTGGCGTGTAGTGATGAACCCACGTTTCATCGGTTGTAACAAATCGACGCAAAAAATCTGCTTTATTCCCTTGAAAACGACTCAAACATTCCTTCGAATTTTGCACCCGCATTCTTTTTTGATCGTGTGTAAGCAATCGCGGCACCCAACGGGCGGATAACTTTTTCATATTTAATTTTTCACTCAGGATATGATGTACCCATTCTTTTGACATACCTGTAGTGTTAGCTATTTCAGATAACTTCAATCGCCGATCGGCCAAAACCAAGTCATGTACTTTGGAGACCATTTCCGGACTCGTAGCGGTTTTCGGTCGTCCAGGGCGGGCTTCGTCTTGGACACTTGTACGACCGCGTTTAAATTCAGCCACCCAGTTTTTTACGGTGGCATAAGAAAGTGCACATTCGCCCAAAACATTCTTTAGCTCTTCATGTATATCCATCCCCTTCATACCCTTCATATAAAGAAACTTTATCACAACTCTTTGTTCATTTTTATCCATGTTGAAAACAAGCGACACAATAAATTTTCAAATAATAGAAAAATAATAAAATATTCCCGCCAACAAATTCAAATTTCGAACACAGATAGCCAGAGACACAGTCATAAAAATGAGGCAGGTTTTTTTTTAATTCTAACTTTTTAAATGGCTAAGGCTAGTTACATATCATCCCGCCCTCGTAGCAATGTCAGATGTCATGAGGGTTATCCGACCGTAACAGCGTTTATTGACGAAAATCTCTACAGAAATAATATTTTTCAGTGTTCTTTTGAGTGATTATAATACTTTGTGAGTTTTTTTTAGTATGCAACAACATTTGACGTGATGATTATTGTATAATTGCAGAGAAAAGTGTGACAATGTTATCAAAAAGTGATTGTTTACATGATAAGACAAGTAAGGATGAATACACTTTAAGTAGGTACAACGTATTTCACATGTTCGTCTTCGGATTATTTCATATTTTCGTTTTCGGATTGCAGACTGTTAATGACAATAATTCTGCAAAAGTTAAGGAAAAATGTAAAACATTTTAATCCATTCTTTTTTCTATCACTAATTATTTCATAATTTAGCTTAAGTGCAAAATTTTATGATATTCATAATTTTAGATGCTTACTTTTTTCTACTTATACCATTAATTCGCTCAGATCTTAATATCAGGTCTTATAATTATATTTCACGAGTGTTACTTACATTTTTTAAGTAAATAATTTCTCGACATTTTTCTCTTCATTATAATTATGAAAAGCTTTTTTAAGAACCAATAAAGCGAAATATTTCGACCATTTTTAACCGACTTCAAAAAAGGAGGAGGTTCTCAATTCGACTGTTTTCTTTATGTTGTATGTGTGTTACCCGATATCTCCGAGAATCGTTATCTGATTTTTTTTTTGTGATTCAACGTGTATAACCCCGGGGTGGTCCCGTTGGCACCAAGTTGAGGTCTGATGATGGGATCTTGGAGAAATCGAGGGATCTCTTCAAATGTTATAAGTACATGTATGGCGCTTTTGGTAATTTTCATTCATTTACAAGAATTTGCATTCAGAAAGTAGGATTTGAGGAAACCAATGATGGAAACAAATCGGGGATCTTGGAGTCATCGGTTGAAGGCGGTTTTAAAAAATATATATTTGGTGATTATTCGACTATGAAATAGAATTTTAGCATGAATGAGTGTCGCGAAAGTTTTATGTTTAAAGATCTTATAATATTTGCTGATGTAGTACACTTTTTGAGATATGTTCACGCGTGATTCTAAGTTATCGACTCATCGCACATACTTTGTCTATTAGGAAAGTGGTCTGTATAGTAGAAAGAGCGCACTTCGTGTTCGTGTTGCCTTATCTGAACCGACGTTGATAATCATAACTCCTAAGTGATTGTGAATACACCCTTATGATTTTCTGTATCAATTGATTCGGTTGTTATTGGTGAAACTCGATTTAACTCCGGCCTCCATAGCTGAAATCGACCTTGAATACAAAGATAATGGTTGTTCTTATATTTATGTATTTAAGTATCTATGTATCATGTATAGGGTTAGGATTTTGGTGGCATTTATTGAACATAGAGCAGTGGAGTCGATGTTACAAACATTTTTAAGTTGAATAAATGATTAACTTATAAAATAATAACGAAATAGTGTTCATTTCAAGCTGGATTTATCAAGGAATTTAAATAAATAACACGAATTTTATTTTAAAGAAACTAGAAAAATATTAATTTTCAATTACAAATGTTGGTATATGAGAAAATTTATTTATTTAATTTTTAAGGTTCTAGTTCTCTCGAAGACCGTAAATATTATATAATAATCATATGCTATATTACAAAGAATGATTGAACTTCAATTCTTGGTGGTCAAATATTAAAGATGAAATTATTTAATACTTAAAATTAGCGAAACCCTGTGTAAAAGAATATATTCATTTATTATTTCTGATTAATTAATTATTCAATCAATCATTAAAAAATTAAATAACGACTCCACTGTTCTCTGTCCACCTAATGCCACCAAAATTCCTAACCCTAATCATGTATATTGCATATAACGATTAGTATATAACCTCCAATACAAGCCTTAAGTTCGTAAATTTCGGGGATTTGTCTCTGTCGCTCTAATGACGCCTTCGTTGATGTGACAGAGACAAATCCCCGAAATTTGCGGATTTCGTAGTTTGCAGAAGGGCCGCTGGTCATCCCTATCGCCTTCGCTTCTGCAGTACCTAATCGTCCGCCGCCAGAGCGCATAACCAAAATGCCAATCGCTAACGCTCAATCGTCAACGAAAGGCCTTTTTCGCACTAATAAGAGAGAGTGACGGAGAGAGATAAACACGATACGCTACTGAGCGTGAGCGATCGGTAACTTGGCTACGCACTCTAGTCTGCTTAGGGTGGCCACGGTTTTAGCTTTCCTTGAGGATTGGGATGCCATGAAAAAAATATTATGACGTCACATAAGAATAACTACTTAAGGCAGACACCAAATATTAGAATTAGCATATTTTATCGATGTACGGCTCTTACAGAAAACCCGTTAGTTATTATTTACGAGTACTACGTGCGTCCCGTAATTCATAAAAATTTCACCTATAAGTTTAGCTGTAGTTTTTTACTGAAATAATAACGAAAAATAATTCCGAACCACGCAGCAACACATTGAAAAATCGCCCTGAGAATAATATTTTTACATTATTAAATAAAATCGAGCGAATATAAAACGAACAACAAAAGAGATGGAGCTTCCCAAGTGTTGTTATCATGTAATATTCATGAGCCGAAATCGAAAGCACACTTTAATAAAATTATCAATTTTCCTGTCCGTACTGAACTCACGCGTCAGAAGACACGTCTGGGCCAGATCCTGTCATCTATTGGACCCTTGTCACAGTATAGGTATGAGCAGTATTACAAGTAAAGTCAGTGTGGGTAAGTCCGGCACATTACACTGAAAAAAATGCTAAGTTGGATTTATCAGATCTTGCTTAATTCTAACCGAAATATTAAGGTTGATTGGGTCCTATCACAATTTTTTTTTGATGTTACATAACTTTTTATGTTGGCATTCTACAAAATTAATTTGGTTGATTACACCAGTTTTTGGTTGATTTCACCAGTTGTTTCGTATATTATACAATGTTCTTTGTTGATTTAACCAGAACTCTGGTATCGACTTCAACCTTTTTAGTTTTGTAAATTTGATAGCAAGGATTTGTTACATAATATCAAAGTTTCTTCGTAATATAGCCAGCCTAAGTCACTTTGGTAAATATTTTTTTCAGTGTATATTTTTAAAGAAAGTCTTATGCGTCTTATACCTACTGTTGAGTTAGGGGTGGAAGTCAGTTGGTAGACGGACTTTCCTGATAGACATTGACCTTGTCACAATCAAGCAACTCTTCTATACTTCTCGCTCATAGTGGCATAAGGGTCGATAGCAACAAGATTGTACATAATTTGCCAGAAACCTTGAAAATCGCATAAGCATTTGTCTCTTACACTCTAGCGAAGGCGTCATTGCAGTGACAAAGATAGATGCTCAAAATTTTCTATTTTTGAAATACACAGTAGACCTCCTGATTTATCTCCATCCATTCGTAAACAAGGAAACGCGACGTAAAATAATACTGGAAATACAGAGTGTAGCTACTTGAAATTAATGAGAGAAAAGTTATTGCGGCACGGTGGCAATTCGCTGCGTATAAAATGAAGACAAGCTAAATTCAAAGACTGTTAATTACTACACCGTATAAAACAAAGTAATGTCCTGGGGCCTATTTCTCGAAAGCTTGTAACTTGTAATACAAGCGGAAGTCCTTATCTAATTAATAGTGTTAAAAAGAGACTTCCACTTGTATTACAAATTACAAGTGTTCGAGAAACGGGCCCCTGCTGTCTGTCTGCCCTTATTTATGATTAGAGGGGCCAATCAACATATTTTCTGTCACCTGCGTTACTTTTCATGAACTTACAAATGTACGTCAATTAAGACTATACAACATATTTACAATGAAAAACCGTTGGAACTAAACTAAATGAACCGATGTGAACTTGTGTGAGGCCTAATGCATGTACAATTTTTAAACATTTTTTCTAGCAAACTTGATGAAATTGTCACCTGCGTTACGGCACGAAATAGTGTTGATCGAAAAGTTGATCAGGCCAGATATTTAAAAATATGCAACGAATATTATCGAATGTATTTTACATTTCTTATAAATATTGTATCAAATGTTGGTGTTATCGCTTTTATTATCTGTTCAATCGTCTTTTTCTATTGTTAAATGCTTTATAATATATGGGGTGTACAATATTACTAGTAAACTGAATGAAGTGAATGCATGACTATGGTATAATGTCAGCCTCCCTAGCCTAGTTGATAATGACCCAGCCTACGAAGACAACTACAATTTCCAATCCCACGATCTCAACTCCACAGCATTCAAAACCAGTAGTCTTTTGCTAATTTAAGCCGAAAATTCAGGTATACAGTCGTTATTATATACCTGTCCCTGGCGCATAGTGCTTTAAGCAAATTTGTGTTGGAAACAACTCGGTCGAGGCAGTCTTGCTGGTGGAAAAATCCGCGTATGGTAATGAAAAGGGTTAATAAAATTTACTTTGTGAACGATTTTATCCCGGGGAGAGAGCTGGGTGTCATATTCGTTCCGTTTATTTTGTGCATACATTTTTAAAACGCTTGATTTATTTTAATTTTCAGGAGCTACGTGTTTAGGTTTGATTTATTTCTTATATTTTGTTCAGAGTTTTATGTACCTATACGATAGCTATTTAATAAGCTTTTATACAAAAAGTCACCAATGTACTAAAAAGAACTTTTTACTCGTGTATCGTACGACTTTTTTCAAAACAAGTGCCTTAAAAGAGACTTTTTTTCAAAAAAAGAAAGTTACTTTTCTGCACTAGTTAGGAAAAATAAGTAGGAAAAATACTGTACAATCTTAGCACAGGATTAGTGGGACAATATATTATGTCGTCGCAAGATACATGTATCCAAATCAAATCAAATCAAATCAAATCATTTATTCGTTCATTATAGGTACAAAATGATGGTAACTTATAATACTAAAGACCAGCTATAATGTGCCTTGTGGCGTACAAATATAATATATTATTATTATTAAACTATATTACAATTACAATTAAATTAGCATATAACAATATCAATATAAATACAATTAAATTAGCATATGTCAATATCATTTAAAAAATCCATTATATTATAAAAACACTTAGTAACTAAAAAATTAAATAATCTAGACTTGAATTGGCGTACTGTAGCCTTCTGCCAAGCTTCTGGCAACTTATTATAAATTTTTGGTGCCATAACAAGAATACTTTTTTGCATCAAAGCCGTCTTACTGTTAGGCACCAATAGTACTGGCTTTCTAGGGCGAAGGTTATCAGTTCGCTTTTGAACTTTCCACTGAAATAAGTTTGGGTTATTTTTAACAAAAACACAGCACTCGAAAATGTATAAACAGGGAAATGTCAATATATTCAATGATTGGAAATAAGGCACGCAACTTTCCTGTGGATTTAGTCCACAAATGGCCCTTACGCATCGTTTTTGTGCCCTAAACAGTATGTCTCGATATGTGGAGTTTCCCCAAAAAATAATGCCAAAACGCAAGGTCGAAGAGACGAAGCCGTGATAAGCGGTTAACACTGTACTGCGATCTGAAGTTTTGGCTAATTTATATAGTGCATAAGAAAACCTATACAATTTCTGGCATACCTCTTCAGAATGGGACTTCCATGATAAATTGCTATCCAACGAAATGCCTAGAAATTTAGCGACCTGCACCTCATCCACACTTTTGCCTTCATAATTAACATTAAGGTTTGGAACTTCACTTCTTTGGCTGAACTGCATAAGTTTAGTTTTTTCTAAATTAACTTTTAAATTATTCCCTTCTAACCATTCGATAACATGTCTTAAATTTTTATTTATGTCAGTTTCATAATCTATAAGGTTTTCCCTTTCTATAAATATAGTGCTGTCATCAGCATAGAGTATCATAGGATGATGGCTAGATTTAATTATGTCATTTTCATACGAATACATTTTCATGCCATTCGGGGTTGAGACCCGTGGGGTCCCAATGCTATCCAGCTCCACAAGGAACTCGCCAAAAAGCTGGTCGACACCACCGGTGACCGAAGAGCTGGCAGCTTCCTCGCGCAAAGGATTAGTATTGCCATACAGCGGGGAAATGCTGCCAGTATCCTCGGCACCATGCCAAGGGGGCCCCATTTTTTAGATGTATTTTAGGTTTATTTAGTTTTAATTTGTTAGTTTTAATTTAGTGTTATTTATAAGGTTTTTTATTTACCTATTTATTATGTAATTATTTTGTTTATCTACCGAATAAAGTAGGAATTATGTCATTTATATAAACTAAAAATAACAATGGTCCCAATATACTACCCTGGGGTACCCCCCTTAAAATTTCTCTCCTGTTAGAAGTGAAGGTTATTTCATTTTGAGAATCAGGGCATAATTGTGTCAGTTCTGTGAATTGTACTCTACTTGCTAAATATGATTTCATGAGGTGAAGAGCATTTCCACGAATTCCATAGTGATGTAACTTTTGTAATAATAACTTATGGTTTACGTGATCAAAAGCCTTCGTCATATCCATATAAATAGAACAAGAAGCCTTTCCTTTGTCAAGGCTATTGACAATTTTAGAGATGAAATCAAAAATAGCTAAATTAATGGACATGTTTCTCCTAAATCCTTTTTGCTCATTAATAAGTATTTTATATTTTTCAAAAAAACTGTTAATCCTGTTACAAATAAGTTTCTCAATTATTTTTGACATAACTGGTAACAAAGCAACCGGGCGATAGTTGCTCGCGTCTGACTTATCACCTTTTTTGTATAAAGGTTTAATTACAGCAGTTTTTAAGTTATTAGGAAAGATGCCTGTAGTAAAACTTAAATTTACAATATGAGATAGGGGTGATGAGATTAATTTACTGACATTTTTAATGACCTTTGTGTGTATACCATCAAAACCAACGCTATTCGTGTTTCTCAGGGAAGAAAAAATTTTTTCGACTTCTTCTGGTGAAGTGGGGCTCAAGAAAATAGATTTAGGAATCATAGGCATATTTATAGATTTACCAGTAGAAGAATTTTGTGTGATTTCATCTATGAAAAAATCATTGAATGCATTTACAACGTCTGATGGCTTCGTGTAGGTTACACCATGAGCTACTAACTTGTTAATGGGCTCCTTTGGTTTATTTATTTTGGCTTTGTTTATAGTTTGCCAAGTCGCTCTCGTTTTGTTTGTGGCTGTAGAAATAAAGAACTTATTTTGAGCTCTTTGTGTCAATTTTATTACCTTTTTTAGTCTCTTAGCATATGTCTTATAGGCATGTTTATATTCAGGAGTTTTCTTTAATCTATAAAGCCACAGAGCTTGTCGTTTATTCTTACAGCATTGTCTGATCCCTTTTGAAATCCACTTAGGCCTAGCTTTTAGATATTTTTTGATTAATACATAGGGAAAACAGAGATCATATAATAATTTGAAAATGTCCAACATATTATCATACGCTACATTGGCGTCATCAGACGAGTATACATCATAAAAACTGAGGCATTTAATGTGTTTTCGAAATAGTTTAATATTATCTTCGCTGTAATCACGGCGTTTAATGCGCCACCATTTTAAGGAGTTACTTTTAACAATAGGACACTTGAGAATTTGAGCAGAATGATCCGACAAAGCGAGCTCTACTACTTCGCCTTTCGCCTTATTCAAATTGTGAGCAAAATTATCAATACATGACCCGCTGATTATTCTCGTGGGTTGCTTAAGTTCTAGTGACAAATTATAGGTCAGCGACTGGTGAATAAACTCACGGCTACTAGGCGTGTCTCTTAAAATGTCTATATTGAAATCGCCACAGAGTACGACCTTTCTATTTTCTAAATAACATGTTGACTTTAACACCATTTCCAGGGTTTTGTGAAACACATCCATACTAGACCCTGGGACCCTATACACGCATATAATTATTATGTTAAAATCAGTGAGGTCTATAGCGCAGCATTCGATAACACATTTTACGGAGAGCTTTTTGATGTTTTCCAGTACACTATAACTAAGTCCAGTCTGTACTAAAAGACATGCACCTCCTCTTCTTTTGTCTCTACAGAAACTAGTTGCCAAGGAAAAACCAGGAATAGACACTAGCGTTTCATTATCTGCCGTCATATTGTGTTCCGTTATAGCTATGATATCGATAGGCTGCTGCTGCATTTCGAAGTTTTGTAGGTATAGTCAACTCGTCGCTCTTACCGAGTAGACCCGATATATTTTGATGTATAATTTGTAGATATTTATTTGGAACATCTTTTGACATGGTACATTGCAGTGGATTATCATTCCGATTCAGCTTTGCATAATTATTCGCGAAAAAGCAAAGAATTTTCAAGAAGAGAAATATTGTTCTCTTCGTCAATTACTATAAGAAATTCTTTTAGATCGCGAAGCATGGCCTTGAAACCATTACTATTTAATCGACCGGTTTTTTGAGAAAACATTACAGTGTCATAGGTCAGGTTGCGATTACTGTCGAATACATACGCATATCCATATTTAGAAACATCTTGATATAACAATTCATTGAACATTTCTACCCTCTTATTATACATATTACTGAAATATCCACAGTTAAAATTTGGAATACATATAATTGCATTTGTATGAGTGATTTTTTCAAATGTTTTTCTAATAGATAAGACAAGGTTTTCATAATTGTTCGTTACTGTAAATTCTTGCTCGCCTATGAAGATAATACAATAGTCATTAATTGTAAAATTAACTAACTTATTTTCTAGGCTGTTTAAAATATAATCCATATTCGCGCCTGGAGTGAGGTAGTGGCATATATCGTAATTTGACCCGAACATGTCTTCGGTGAAGTTCAAAACTTTGTTATATTTATTGGAGCTTACAATACAAATTTTTCGTTTTAATTTCTTTTCATACTTGTTTGGCGAAGACATCGTCGCTGCTGCACCTTTTGGTGTTGGTTTAGAAGTGTTAGGTTCTTGTTCCAATACGTGTGAGTTCTGTTGCATGTTTATACTTTGGTCTTGCTGGCTTTGGTCAAGGTTTTCACTTGTTATAATTTTTTCCTTTTGCGTAGTTGATTTTTTATGCAAAGGTTTTTTTTTTGCAGGCGTTTTCTTTGTATAAGGTGAAGAGCTTTCGGTGAGAATTTTTTTGTAAGTTGTTATAAGCTTAGTTTTTTCTTCAATTTGCTTATTCAGTGTTGTGACTTCGATGTTAAGGCGATCTATTTCCGAGTGCGCGCTGGCAAGTTGTGTTGATAATGTGGCGACTTGACTGCTTAATTCATCAATGTCATGTTCGCGAACAATATTAGGAAGGCTTCGTGATGGCGTGTCATGGATTCTGGA
The DNA here is from genome assembly GCA_025490895.1 of Thaumatotibia leucotreta. Classification (NCBI taxonomy): domain Eukaryota; kingdom Metazoa; phylum Arthropoda; class Insecta; order Lepidoptera; family Tortricidae; genus Thaumatotibia; species Thaumatotibia leucotreta. The sequence continues at coordinate 30,656 of JALPQI010030757.1, read as the reverse complement.
AGTCTCCGACGATGTGTCTGATTCCGGTTCGATCTGTTTGCTGGAGGTCAAATCGTCTTCCTGTAACGACTCGTTGATTACAGTGTTTTCTTGAGGTGGGGTTTGCATGCCATATAACTCTTCCGTAACGGCTTTAGGTACGACTTGCTGAAGAGTCATCGACGTGTTAATTTTGGTATTTGAAATAGGTGAAGCTACATTTTGAGCACTAGTATTAAGTGTTGAGTTTGCTCGGTTACTGTGAACCTCGTCACAATCCGATAAATTGCCTAGGTCGAGTGATGCTACTTTAGGTAATATCTTATCACTTACCAGTTTATGTGAGCTAAGGTTCTGTTGGGTCTTTATTTTTATCTTAGTACTTCCAGTTGAAAGAACTTTAGTTACATTCTCTCGCTCAGTATTTTCTAATATAACTTGGTCGTTATTACGTTTTGCCGTTTTCATGTTTTGTTCGGTCTTGTTTACGCTCTTTTTGAGTGTTTTTTTTACACAACTTCTGCATTTCCAAGTCTTCCTATCTTCTTTAGTCATGAGAATAAACACTCGCCGGGTAATTATGGCACAAGGTAAGTCATAATATTTTTGACACAACTCGCATTTAATAACTTCGTCGTTCTTAACATTTTTATCGCATTTAGAGCACGTCACATGCTTTGAGTGTGACGGCGACATCTTTAATGTATATATTGTAGTGTATTGTACAAAGCTTTATAAATATCTCGTCGATTTATAGCAACGATTTATAGTGCCGATTTATCGCATCGAATTCGCGTGCCGATTTATCGCATCGAATTCGCATGCCGATTTATCGCATCAATGTAGCGTGTCGATTTATCGTGTCAACTTGTCAGATTTATGAATCCCTTACGATTTTCTACACTGGCAACATTTTGTCTGGTCGTCAGGTTGGTAATAGTGCAAACCTGTCAGGTGTGTCATCCAATCACAAGCCAGTATAACGACAACGCAAGATATGTTGACAAATTTCAAAGAAAAACGGTACAAGGATTGTTCTTACCGAGATCTAAATCTGATCCATCCCTCTTTTATTCATATAGTTAGTAAAAGATAGAAAATATATCTCGCGGTGACCTACTGACATACCAATCATCTGTTAAGCATAAGGGTACGGCAAAATTGACCAATTACATTCTTCAAATTCAAAATTTGAAACACTGTGATGCGGTCTCATTGGCCGAGCTCCCACAGCTCCGCTCCGCTCCGCGTTAGTAGAGCTGTACCCTAAAGGTACAGCGTGCAAGTCTTGCATGTTAACGTCATGTAATTAAAATTACATTTCCCGCCCTAGAGCCCTGAGAGCATTTCATTAAACAGTATAATTAATTTGGCTAATAATTATAAAATATGACTTATATTATCTGGCGGGTCGCAGCTGGCGTATACATTTTGTTGTTCCGAAGTAATCTTGCCTTAGCGAAAACTGTCACTGTGAAATATTAAGGTGCCCGATACATAGGCCAGGAGATGCATGTTGATTATCAATGATTGTTTCTCTTTCCAATAACCTATCCCGGGTGGATTTCAAAACTCGGAAAAAAGTTGCGTTTCGGTGTTTAGAAAAAAATATTTTAGGTTTAATGCTTAGATTTTAATTTTTTTCGTTACTTAGTAGTTTTATCTTTAAGGCCCTTTGATCAAAATAATCGAAATCTAAATAGTTTCATTTTAATATAATGTTTTATATGTCAAAACTCATCACCATCTCATTAAAAAATCTGAACCTCCATATTTGTACTGAAAATTATCGCAAATCTAACGTACGATTGCGAATTTTACTTCAGTAATCGTTTTTAAATATTGTTGTTAAACGTTCAAAAAAATATGATAAAAATCCTTCATCGCGTAAGTACTATTTAAAATATTTAAAAGTTTAACACCAAAAATTCATCAACACCGTAAGCGCACTGTCAAAGTTGAGGTAGTTTAGTACTCGTGCGTCTAAATATACCGGGTGTACCCACGCCCGCCTCCTCAATTCAGGTGAAACAGCGGAACCGAGTACACGTTTGTCTATGCGGGCTCAAACCAAAAAAAAATCATAAAAATGTGACTGCAATACGTGATCAACACGCTGTGGCGTCATAACCATCCACGAGTGGTTTACAGTAATTGAGTAATATTTAAACTAATTACTTGGGAATATGTAACCTTAAAGGAACTTACTAGTGAGACGTTGACGTTGCTTTAAGTATTAATGTTCTAAAATAATCTAGGATTTTGTGTGAAATCGTCAACACCGAGCGTGTCAATACCGGTACTGAAGCAATGGATGGTTATGATCCTGTATGTATGGAGTTGACAATTTTTGTAAATTGGTCCCTAATTTTTGGTTTTTCTTGTAGCAAGTACCATAAAATGTTCAGCGTTAGAGAAAACTCTGAGAAGGGAAGGAGTCAACAAGACAATAGCGCTATGGATAGGGAAATTGCTCAAGTGTAGATCTATAAAGGCGACACTGGGCGGAATATAAAAAGTCAATTAGTTCTAAAAGAGGTTTCCCACAGGGTGGATTTGTACTCATTAGTGAAGAAAATAAGGGGGGCCTATATATGCAACCTTACTCCGATGACGGAGTATTACTATATAGTCGTACGTGGACCGGTACAAAGCACCATAAGGGACATAATGGCCAGTAGTATCCAAAAAGTGCTGGAATGGTGCAGAGAGAGAGACTGGATTTAAATCCATCAAAAACAAAGCTCGTGTTATTCACTAGCAAAAGGAAGACAGAAGAGATGAGGCCCATAAGGGTACATAACAAGGAGCTGGAGTTGGTAAACGAGCAAAAGTATCTGGGGGTGACTCTGGGTAGCACGATCAGGTACAAAGCTCATGTAAAAGAACAAACTGCGAAAGCCATAAGAACACTGTATCAATACAAAAGAGCGATGTGAAGGAAATGGGGGTTAAAGTCGAGGATATTGGAATGGATCTCCAAGGCGATAATACTTCCCGAGTACTATATGGAGCGGTGGTCTGGTGGCACAGAGCAGATATTAAGAAATATCAGAGGTACCTAGCAAAGGTGCAGAGGCTGGCGTGTCTGATAACCGGGACGTTGAGGACAACCCGACACACGCCTTAGAGGTAATACTAGGTATAAAGGCGCTACATATAGAAGCGGAAAAAAGGGCCATAGAACAGTGGTACCGAATGAAGGCATACAAGGAATGGAGAGGAAGTTGCGTACACAAGCGACACGAACTAATACAAGATAGGGTACTGTCTAAAATGGAAATGGTGGTAACTCACAATGACCTCATAAAGAGGAAGAAGTTATTCGATAAGAAATATAGAGTACATATTGGGGAGAGGGACAACTGGAAGGTAAACGCGTCGAACATCCGACGTTTATATGCTTCACTGACAGTTCGATAAGAAGCTCCACAGGTCTAACTGGAGCAGGCATACCTACTAGGCATAGTTATCCCGAAATTGGGGGAAAAGGTATCTGTCCCACTTGGTAAGGTATACGAGTGTGTTTCAGGCAGAAGTTTGTGCCATACTACGGTGCGTAATGCTCATAAAGGAGAAAGTGCAGCAGACGAGGGCCGTGGTCATATACACGGATAGTCAGGCAGCAGTAAAGACGCTAAAGAAGCCAGCGACACAATCTTCTTTGGTACAGGAATGTAAGGAGACAGGAACTAAACTCGCTTGGAAGTTTGGAATAAACTACAAACATTCAAAGGCGCTTTGAAAATACATTGTTGATTTGACTGAAAATTGTTTGATTTAATACCCTTATGAATCTTATGATTAGTAAATTGTCATTACCATACAAATAGTATCATCGCCATCCATTAAAAAATCATAACCTCATGACCATATGGCATGGTCGTCATCACCATCTCGTGTAAAATATTTTTGATGCCTATAATTTCGAAATTATGCATCAAATTAGTGTGGAATCATAACAAGATACTCTCATAAATATAACTTAACAATTTTAGATACATATTTATGCATTTAATTAATAAAAGAAATAAAATATTATTGTATGGTGAAATTTTTTTTGATGAAATCCACCCTCCCACAAAACTTTACAAGCGTACAATTCTACAACATTGTATAAATTCCTAACAAAAAAAGTTTTTTTTTTACTTGTACCTAGAGACTTAGGACCTGGAGCCGAGATGCTCACTTATTATTTAAATCACTGAAAAATAAATTAATCGAGTGTACTGGTGACCCTAAGGCTGGCTCATTCCTTGGCCAAAGAATAGGCATAGTTTTTAGTTTTTTAATTTTTAGTTTTTTATGTACAATTTTTATAATAGTTTTTAGGGTTCCGTAGCCAAAATGGCAAAAACGGAACCCTTATAGATTCGTCATGTCCGTCTGTCCGTCTGTCCGTCTGTCCGTCTGTCACAGCCGATTTACTCGGAAACTATAAATGCTACAGTGATGAAATTTGGTAACAATATGTGTTGTATGGACCGCTACAAAATTATGATACTATATTGTAAAAAAAAATATTGGGGATGGGGCCCCCCATACATGTAACTGAGGGATAGAACATTTTTTTTAGATGTATATAAGCGTGCGAGGAAAGATATCAATAGAAAGGTCTTTGAAAATGATATGAAGGTTTATATATCACATTTTTATTTAAGCGAACCGTTTTCGAGATATCAGCTGTCAAAGTCTGAAATATGTGTCCCCCCCTCTATTTTTTTAACTACGTGGTATACAATTCTAGAAAAAAAATATGTTATGCATATTATGCATAAACTCTATCAACGATTTTTAGTTTATATTTTTTAATGATAATGGTACGGAACCCTTCGGACGCGAGTCCGACTCGCACTTGGCCGGTTTTTTAAGTTTTGTTTTCTTTAGTGTTGTTATTCATACTTTACCTATAATAGAATTGTACGCTTCTAAATTTTAATGGTATTGGCCCCAGAAGTACCTATCCGTATTATTTTTTCTACAAGGAGCCGTAAACGGGTTCAAAGCGTCTCTCATGACAGACGGACAGACGGACATGACGAATCTATAAGGGTTCCGTTTTTGCCATTTTGGCTACGGAACCCTAAAAACTATTATAAAAATTGTACATAAAAAACTAAAAATTGAAAAACTAAAAACTATGCCTATTCTTTGGCCAAGGAATGAGCCAGCCTTAGGGTCACCAGTACACTCGATTAATTTATTTTTCAGTGATTTAAATAATAAGTGAGCATCTCGGCTCCAGGTCCTAAGTCTCTAGGTACAAGTAAAAAAAAAACTTTTTTTGTTAGGAATTTATACAATGTTGTAGAATTGTACGCTTCTAAATTTTAATGGTATTGGCCCCAGAAGTACCTATCCGTATTATTTTTTCTACAAGGAGCCGTAAACGGGTTCAAAGCGTCTCTCATGAGCTGTCAGGAGGCTAACATAGCTAATCTTTGAAGCAAACGTGTTACATTCGCTGCAAGTCAGCACCTCACCGACATAATTGTAGTTAATGACCCCTTGTGGACGGGTCTTTAGCTCATGTCGTAATATTGTGTAGCCCGTGACGAATAGTCTAAACTAAACTTGTAATAAATAATGGGTCCAGTTTCAAAAATAATATAGTTACCTAACTATTAATCAGGCCAGGTATTTAAAATGAAATTGGAACGTAATACTTATATCTTTAGAGCAGATTTTTCTATCCTCAGTTAACAGGTATCTGTCAGGTAAGTGTCAGCTCTGTGCTTTTGTGACTGATGACCTAAGAAAAGAATAGTGATAAATGTAACTAAAGGATACATTTATCTTGAGATTGAAAAATCAACCCTCTAAAAGTCTCGACTCCGGCTTAAAAAAGCCTGGTTTAAAACCGTAAAGCAGATAATCTCTATGTCAGTTTTAATATTATGTGTAAATTTCACAGATAAACACAGTTCATTTTCTAAAGTAATTTTATGTAGGTACCTAATCGTTCAGCTTCTTTCGTGTTACGTAAAATGTTAAATATCTTCAACCAATAAGCGGTCAGCTCTCGGCCTACGCAAGCACCTGGTTGAGATAAAATGCAACAGGTTATTTAATTACGGGCTGGCTTAAGGCTCGGCGGTGACCCCATCCGAGACCCTACTTTGATGTAAGGCATAGCCTACAGGCCAGGGTGAGAGAGCAAATAGTCTAACCCTTAAATTGGCAATGTTCGTCACAATGAGCGTCTTCGACCCACTTTGTGTATTTTTTTAAGACAGAATTTTTTGATTTAAACTTTCACGATTATCACTCATACTTTAAAGACAAACGGGTCTTGATCGCGTAAACTTACGTTTATTTATATCCTGACGTTTCAGGCATGACGTTACACCCGTGGTCGCAAGCAGACCTCAGTCCGTAACGTCATGCCCGAAACGTCAGGATATAATTAAACGTAAGTTTACGCGATTAAGACCCGTTTGTCTTTAAAATGTGACAGAATTTTTTGCTTTACACAATGGCAGAGAGGCTAGCACGCACGATTTTTTTTTACTTGTCAATCTAAGGGCTAAGGCCAATAGCACAGGAAAAGAGGTTTATAAACACTAAGGTGCATATAATTTTGATAGAATTTTTTAATATAAAACTTGACGACATCTTTTGTGAAAAGTTGTAATAAATCTAATACTGGAGATAAATTAAACCATGCACCTATATATTATTGTTACTTTTTTTGCATGTACAGTCGCCATCAGATATATCGTAGCATCCGTATTAGCGTTCAAATATATCTGAACACGCCTTTATTGCCATAACGACAGAGGCGTGTTTAGATATTTTTGAGCGCCCCCGATGCCACGATATATCTGATGGTGGCTGTACATACAGAAGCGTCAAGAAGCGCATTTTATGAAAGCGCACTCAACAAATTCTCAGAGAATACATGACAGAAAACTCCTTATTTGCAAAGCTCAGGCAATAGAAATTGCAGCATTCACATTGAATACAGCAATTTCCACGTGTTTCTGGCATGTTATTTACCTACTGAAAAGAAGTATAAATATTCCAATTATTAGTTTACGAGACCCGTATTCTTTTTGAAAGACCGATTTGATAGTAGATAGTAATTAGGGAGGTACTCGAAAACGGAGTTTTACTACGGAATCTTACGAGTAAAAGTCAGCTTCTATAGCCTAGTTGGTAGTGACCCTGCCTACGAAGCTGGAGGTTCCGGGTTCGAATCCCGGCGAGGTCATTATTTGTGTATTTATTTATCACAAATACTTGTTCCTTGGTCATGGCTGTCTAAGATGTATTTAAGTATCTATATGTATATATAGATAGCTATTATATATATCGTCGCCTGGTACCCACATCACAAGCCTTAAAATTGAGCTTACCGTGGGACTAGATCGATTTGTGTAAGATGTCCCAAGATATTTATTTATTTATTTTATTTAGCAAGAGTGTCAGGGAAAGAAAACTAAGATACATGCGCTACTAATGACCGCCTTCTACTGCGAGCAGAACGGACTCATTAATTGTTCAGTTTAACTTACACCGCTGGTGTGACTTACAGCCGTCAACTGTACACTAGCACTTGGCCAGCGATGAACGTGAAACGGAGCCATTAATGAGTCCGTTCCGCTCGCAGTCGAAGGCGGGCATAAGCGTTAGCGATTGGCAACTTGATATCCAATTCACTTACATTAAGACCGAGTGGCCGAGGGGTGCAGGCATCAGCCGCGAAAGCTGAGCAGCACGTGGGTTCGATCCACCTCGATCCCACCTCGGACGTTGGTGATCTTGGTCGTTTTTTCTTTGGTATGACTCCCAATATTTATTATTTATAATCCACTTGCACTAGTTGATTATCATGTAAAAACGAATACGACACTTTCAAATATGAAGTCGGATCAAAAATTAAAAGCGGACTTAATAGAAAATCCTAATAACCTAAGCTATCTAGCCCGAGCGCCCGCCACGTTTCTAGAATAAAAAAGATTTATAGCAAAGTTATGACACTAATCGCTCCTGGAGGCCGTGCGAGGAAGAAATAGTAAAACAGCGCACGTGAGCTGTCTGAATCTCGTTAGCTGGCGTCTGACACCCCATTACCTGCCCGAATTTATAGCGGGGGCCTAAACTATAACCGGGAAGCGTTATTGGAATCACTAGTTAATATGAATCTCATACGGAGACGGTGATGGAAGTGCTAAAAATGTAATAATATTCACCCAACCTTCATCGCAATAACCCTCATATTTTCTAAATAATCTCCAATAGCCTCTATATGATGATGATGATGATGAGCCTCTATATGCCTGCTGGGTCCGGTTCACGGATATCTATTTTTGTGCCCTAGAATGGGTTGCAGCATATGTAAAATAGCAAATTTCTCCAAAAGGCCTTTACGTGTTGGATCTGTATCCCCACGCAAACCCATCAAAAGACCGGGATTTATAGGTCCGTGATGAAAGAGAGATACAAATATGTAGGTTGTCTAACTGATATTGATATTCAAAGGACCCTCCATCCAGAGCTCTTCACGTTCCAGGTTTTGTGTCCCTCGAGACGCGCAGTCTGCAGGATTATCCTTTGAAAGGACATGACACCATTGATGAGGCTCAACTGACGTTATAATTTCCGATACCCGGTTGGCAACGAATGTTTTCCATCGATTTGGACGACTGTTCAGCCAAGAAATAACTACAGTTGAGTCAGTCCAAGCATGGATGTTCGCGTTGCTGATACTCATTACGTTGGCAACCTCTACAAGCAGTTTCGTCAGTAACACAGCCCCACACAATTCCAGACGTGGAATTGAAATTTGCTTGATAGGCGCTACCTTCGTTTTTGATGTGATTAGGGATACGTGCACATTTCCTTGTTTATCGACTGTTCTCAGGTACACTACAGCAGCAAAAGCTTCATTTGAGGCGTCGCAAAACCCATGAAGTTCCATGGTGACCTCAGAACTAGCATGATTCCATCGCGGCAGCTTAAATTTGGTAAGTTGATTTAGACTTTCCCTGTAGCTTAACCAAGTCTTCAGCAATTGTGGCGGAACTTCGTCATCCCATTCAATTCCCGAAAGCCACAATTTTTGAATGAAGATCTTAGCTACTATTATCACTGGAGCCAACCAACCAAGCGGATCGAATAGGCGCGATATGTCAGATATAACACTTCTCTTTGTTACAGGAACCTTGATTGGAGGTAGCTGCACAGAATATTCAAATTCGTCGGTTTGTCGGTTCCATGCAAGTCCCAGAATTTTCATCACTGCATCTATTTTTAGTTGGAGACTTCCGTCCATCTTGACATCACTTTCGTTCATATGGCGTAATAGTTGTTCATTGTTGCTACTCCACTTCTGCAACTCAAAACCGCCTCTTTTCAACAGTTCGTTCATTTCCTTGTAGACCATTTTACCTTCTTCTACAGATTCGCAACCTGTTAACAAATCGTCTACATAAAAATGCTTCAGTACTCTATCAGCAGCATTTGGATAGTGTTCTCCTTCATCGTAGGCTACTTGCTGAAGAGTGCGCACAGCGAGATGGGGTGCTGAGGCAGTACCAAAGGTAACTCGAAGTAGTCTTAAGTGTCGTATCTTCTCCCCCGAGTTTTCACGCCACAAGATTCGTTGAAAATCTACGTCGTCTTCGTGCACTTTCACCTGCCTGTACATTTTAACTATGTCCGATACAAGGCATATGGGATGGCAACGCCAACGAAGAATTGTATGACGCAAAACGGGTTGCAGACTTGGACCTACCATCAAGTCTTGATTTAAGGACACGCCATTGGAGCCAGGACAAGATGCGTCAAAGACAACACGAAGCTTTGAAGTGGTTCTCTGTTCTTTGATGACAGCATGATGCGGCAAATATACAGCCTCTGTATCATCATACTGCTCTGGAGGTATGTCTTCCATGTGTTCTAGCTGGATGTATTCGTTAATGACATCTGAGTAACGTTTCTTCATTTCAGCATCTTTCGCGAACCTCTTCTCCAGCTGATTGAGTCGTCTGGTTGCAACAGCTTGAAAATCACCTTCTTTGCAGCTGGGTTCGGGATCACGAAAGGGTAATCGCACTATATACCTACCCGTGCTATCGCGTTTGGTAGTGGTAGCATATAATTCTTCACATTTCTTCTCGTCTTCACTATAATGTTGCTTTGGATCTGTCGTATTGAAGTCAGCCTCGAGCTCCCAAAATTTTTTCAGCAGCTCGTTTTCATTTAAATGAATGTGGTTAACGCTAACGTTATTACGAATGTTCGACTCACCAGATCGAGTCGGCCCAGAGATGATCCAACCTAAAGACGTTCGTTGAGCGACGAGTTTTCCATTTGGAGCTTTGAGTATACCATCCAAAAGTATTTGGCCATACACATCTGCTCCAAGGAGCAAGTCAATTTTACCGGGGATGTTGAATTTGGTATCTGCCAATTCGAATTTGGACAGTTCAGACCATAATTCAATGACTACAGGATTCTCCGGTAGAATTGTGGTTAATTTGCTCAAAACAAAAGCATGTACATTAACTTCAAAATCAGGGTCTAGGAGTGATGCAATTTTAACATTTACCACCGACTTAGAGTTCAAGGATGAACCCTCTTCACCACCTAGTCTCGTGACTGTGCTTTTGTAAGGACATTTTTGAAGTCCAAGCAGTTGAGCCGCAGATTCCGTTATGAACGAAGCTTCGGAACCTTGGTCAAGTAAACACCTGAGAGTTACACCTGAACCTGTTTTCGACTGAGCTTTAACCAAAGCCGTTGCCAAGAGAACTTGACCACGACTGGTCGAAAAACAAGTTGTTATATTAGTGTGCTCATCTGACGATGATGATGCAGATGTATCCTGAGAGTTGGTGGAAGATTAGAGCACGCAGGAATTAGTGATCAAATGAAGCACCCCATCATAATTCCTCAAAAATCACACTTCACGACATTATTAATAGACAATGCGCACGAAAAAACTCTGCATGGCAACCCACAATTAATGCTCAATTACTTACGGTCGAAATATTTTGTAATTGGAGCTACTAATTCGGTCAAGTTCTTCGTTCGCAATTGTGTGATATGTGCTCGTTATGCCGCTGCATCGCGACATCCGCTGATGGGACAGTTGCCGTCAGTTAGAGGAACTGTCAATCGCCCCTTCTATCAGAGTGGCGTGGACTATGCTGGTCCTATAAGCTTGCGTACGTCAAAGGGAAGAGGCCACCGCTCATACAAAGGATACATCTGCCTTTTCATTTGTATGGCTACAAGAGCAATACATCTTGAAGCTGTTAGTGATTTAACAGCTCAAGGCTTCATTGCAGCGTTTAAACGCTTTACTGCGCGTCGTGGTCACTGCGCTGATTTGTGGAGTGACAACGGAACGAACTTCGTGGGAGCTGCTCGTGAACTCAGGCAGTTATACGCTGAAGAACGTTCATCAGTAGCCGCGGAAATTGCCGATCAGCTCGCCACTAACTCCACTAATTGGCATTGGATTCCGCCTCACTCACCAAACTTCGGAGGTCTCTGGGAGGCTGGAGTCAAATCCACAAAACACCACCTACGTCGAGTGATTGGAACATCTACTTTGACATTTGAAGAAATGGCTACAGTTTTGGCTCAAATTGAGGCTTGCCTAAACTCAAGGCCTATGTCAAGAATTAATACTAACAACGCTGATGATCCTATACCGCTCACTCCTGGACATTTTCTGGTTGGAGAGCCCTTGATAGTTGTGCCAGATTCTAACTATGAAAATGCCAACATAGGAAGTTTACGAAGATGGCAATTAACACAGAAGATGGTTCAGGATTTCTGGCGCCGTTGGTCTCGTGAATACCTGACTCAGTTTTATCATCGTTATAAATGGTGTCATCAAACTCCAGAACCAGCTGTAGGCAGTGTAGTGTTAGTGAAGGAGGATGATTTGCCTCCTGCAAGATGGTTATACGGAGTAATCACTGACAAACACCCGGGTCTGGATGGAATCACTCGAGTAGTTAGTTTGCGTTGTAAAGGATCTACTATAAAAAGACCTGTTAGTAAGTTATGTTTTCTGCCAATAGAAACTTAGGTTGGTAATTAAGTTTATAATTTGTGTTTGTTTACCTTAGCAAAGGTTAAGTGTTGCCATAAAATTTAAAATTTTCTTTAATTTGTTTAGTAAATGGTTTGTAATGTTTTAGATATCCATTTTTTTTTTCAACTGTGTTATTTATGTATAAGTTACATTGTTTGTTGTTTAATGCATCATGGTGGGCGGAATTAAGGAAATTTGATCATAATTGTCCTTGGTGGGCGGAATGTCTAACTGATATTCATGTTTCAGTAATTTCGTTCATGAAGAAAATGATGTTTATGAATTTTCCTGCTAGATGTCACTGTACCGCCTATTTAAATATCTACTTCGCGGTGTTAAGATTTTCCCCGTTGTAACGCTTGAAAAGTCCTAGCCTATTTCTACCTAATCTCACAGCCCTCTACCCCATACAACTCAAACCCCATAAGCTAAAGAACCCTCAGTATTAATACAAACCCTCAAGGAACCCTAAAAGTTTACCTAATAAAGCTATGGTTCTATGGTATTCTGTCTTGACTATAAATATTTTGGCCAGAAGAAGTAATGTGATCGTCTAAGAAGCGGCAGAACCCCGTAGCTGTACGTAATAACCTAGATTCTTGAACAAAGAGTGAGAGTTATAGACCTATAAGCCCTAACTAGGATAATGTAAAGACCTAACAAATGATATAATACTCAGAACACTAGTATAACAGGAGAGAAATGATAAAAGTACTTTAAACACAATAAGATTTATTATTATTAAAATCACGGTAATATTATTACACACACATCGTATTAGCTGTAGAACAAACACAAATATATGGTAAATATAAGTAGGTATTGTAGAAAATAGTAAAGTTAAAAGGCACGTGGTTAAAGGTAAAAGATAAAGATAAGTTTTAGTTAATAATAAAAGACAACCTGTAAGTATTAAAAAAATATATAAATAATATCCCCTACCCACCGATATAGAATTACAGTTATTATTAACTATTGCAATTCTAACACGGCCCGAGCATACGGTTGGGTGAATTTGCGAATTCAGTTTATCTCAAACTGTATGTATTAGTTCCTTGGAACAAGAAATAATTAATTTCATTATTAGTGTCGTGACACTACGAATGTACTAGTTCTTGAACTAGACGAGTAAGGAACCATGATCCCTTATTATATTCGTATTTCAGGATTATTCGACATTGCAAATTAACCCGGTCCTTAGGATGGGGTAAGCTCACCTATTCTGAACCAATATGGAAGGTAAATATTTTGTGGGCCTAGGTCCTCTTTTCCAAAAACATGATTTTCCCAGTTCCATCAGATGGCAAATCAGGAGTAGGTCAAATATGTACCCTTGGGTATATGTGTATCGTAATACAATTGGCCTTAACCAAGGTTTGAAGTTTGAGTCTATTCAAGACACCATTGTAATACAGGTTTATATGCATGTACTGTTCCTACGTTCCAAGTATAGCAGAAAACAGTACCTAAAATCACGTTACGATCATTTAGCGCAAACCAGACAATGTACACCTGAACAACACATCAAAACAAACCACTAATCATATATGTAAGTTAATTATTCGTCCATCAAACCATCTTCAGAAAACCAGTATAATCCATTAATTCGGTAAAACTTTATCAAATAAATATGCAAAATATTATTACTTATACCATTCCACATTCGTTCAGATACCTACCCTAAACTGGGCCTACGCTCTTTAACTAACACTTTAACTAAACACATACATAAAGATCATATAAGTAATAATATAGACGATTAATTCATAATTAGTTAGGTACTGAAAAAAGCATTCACTATTATATATTAATTCCCACCCTAAAACTTCACAAACAAGAATTATATTGAAAAACAATTAATTCACTTTATCCCAAAACTATTTCGCACTAAATAAACCATACATAGGATAAATAAAATAATTAAGCACACTTAAATAATTCACAGATAAAACCAAACAATAATAAATATAACCGTCCAACTAGCCAACCTTGGTCCCTTTTCATTAGCAATACAATCTAGGTATTGATTATGTATACGCGATTTATTCAAATAATCGAAATATCAAGATAAGACCTTTAGACACTGACGCTAGACTCCCGAGCGCTTCCCGCCGCGAAGGGATTTCAACTTCAACGCCGCCACTCTGTTACGTAACCCTGGACCTGCCGTCCATCTCTGTCTCTCTTAGGAACTAGAATTTACCCCTGCATCTCGCGTCTCGTTCTTTCATACTCGAATGTATTTATAAATAGAATTCACTCTAGTCAGCGGCTGAGCATCGCGCCGTGAGCCCGCGTCCCGTCCGCCATTTTGTGGACCGATGCTTGTACAAATATTATTTTAACTTAAGAAAGATACATTAAAATAGATTAAGGCTTGGTTATGTACTAACTAACTTAACAAATATATGTACCGTGTGTGTGTGTGTGTTGTAGCTTATTGCTTTAAAATAATCTATTCATTTACTAACACTATAATAACATTCTTAGTCTAACTGTGTGAACTATAGTGAAATACCTAATACATAGCTGTATTTAAGTATACTATTTATAAGTACAATGTGGAGAACAACTTCCCTCATGTATATTAAGGTGTGATATGGTAAATGGAAATATCTATAAGTTAAATAAGTGGAATAGTTCTGTGAAAATAAACTGTGTTAATATTACCTAGCTTTGGGCTTAGGTATACTAACTCCGGAACTAACAATAAATGGGAGGTAAGTTTAATGTAAGCACTACACGTTTCACCATTGTATGAACTAGAAATTAGGCATTTACCTACGTACAAATATCGTAATTATAAAAACACGATTATAGATAATAATATAAATAACATTGTGCAACTCACCAGGGTTTAAACAAATTACCTGAACACTATAGCTTAATAGACACTCAGACAGAATTACTACACTGAATCTAGAATCTAAAATAGGTACTTAGGCTACCTAGGAACAAAGTAATGTAAAGTTTACTCTTCAATCTCCAACTCAAAGTGATCCCGTATTCTCGTCGACATTGCCTTATATACCCTAGTCTACCGACGCTAATCCCAGTTTTGTGTTCGGCCCTTTTCACGCCTGCGCACTTACTATGGATGCTGCGAGCGTCGCATAACAGAAGCGTCTCTTAATCAGACATGCGCAATGGGTACTTAAAAGGCGCCAAACGTTAGCGCCAATTTACGCGTCGCGTCTTGTTTGACCTGCGCAGTAAGCTTTCTCGAGGGACGCTTCCTAGCGTCGCTCTGTTGCTAACAGAAGATGGCCTTGGTTTCAATGTTTTGGCGCCAAGCCGTCGCGTCGCTTGGTTTTGACCGTTGTTGATTTACTTTGTGGTTCGCGCCAATATCCTAAACTGAGTAATTATTATTACCTAAAACTAAATGAAACAAAAATAATAAAGTTTAATTAAGTAACGGACTTTTGTATCGTTACATTTGCCCCCCCATTTGAGCATAGAGGTAAGGAATGAATTGACTGACTCGGAGCTCAAATGTTACAAAAATAAAACAAATAATGCAAAGGATAGACAAAAATATTTCTTTTCACTAAATATTTAAGTCTCAGACTTAGTATTACATCATGCTGAAGGTATTCCAAAATATTTGCATATGCAGTTATTGTCATTTTCCCCCCAATGTTAATGTGGTGTGTGAAGTGACCAATAATTGAAAGAAAATTAGTTATCTAGTTCGAATCATGAACTTTAAGTATTTTGTCCCATGAGTCAAATTGTTCTCGGCCATGAATTCCCATTCCAATAGAAGCGCCAGGTTGTGAGGCTGACGTACCCTATTAGTAAATCTCTCGCATCTTCATTTAGAGTCTATAGCCACATTGCCCGGCTGGCGACCCCACCATCTACATTGCCCAGACGTAATGAACCTACGAGAGCCCCTCATCAAAATGGAAAAGCCTTTCTATTCCAGGTAACCTCCAACAATTATATTATTCTCTCCCAGTGAACAAAATACAATTCATAATCCTCACCAAAACCCAACTTCTCCCCTTATTGGCGTATGTAGTACTCTATTTCCAAGCAAGAAAGTTAACAGCATTTATGAAATTAGAAAATATTCTAATTTCTAAAGATATACTAATTCATTAAACAATAATTTACGATTCTTATTCACAAGTCTCCATTCATCCCAGTGTTGAATTTTATTTATGCTGAGAATTATAATTCACATAAAAGTTATATGATGTAAGAAACCCATTTTAAAGTTTCATGTATTGAGTTATTTTTATCAAACCTAAATCAAAAGGTACCCCTATGCCTTCCACTCGGTTTGTCGTGTGGAATCCATCTGAGTAAACAACCACTATATGGAACGATACACAGGTCAATGCCAATGTTGATCAGATAAGCTTTCTCATACCAATCTGACAATGTCGGCTCGCACTTACCAGACGGCTCTAGAAGAACCGCGACCCGGAAGGATAGACAAGCATCCCCACATCGGGTGTGCCCCGGCCCCATGTTGGAAGAACTAAGACACCGAAGTGAACTTCGTTCTCACACCATTAGACAGCTTAATCAATACAATATACAATACAGATTTATCCATACGGATATAATCCATAAGTATATGCACCGATGGTTCCCGGATGGTTCCAGATAGACAATAAAAGAAATGCTGTGTCTGCTATTCTCACTTGTTCATAGAGAGTGTTCCGACGAATAGAGATTAGCTTCTTGTAAAGTATTGTGTCATCAAAAAGAACTTACCTATTAAAGGTATGACATTTAGCCTAGCACCAATGTTCCATTGATAACACATTATTGTAAATTTCCCCCTTTCAAATAACAATAACCGTTGTCATCATTCGCAAGACTCGCAATTATGAGGAAACTCATTTAAACTTAATCAAGATCATTCATCAAATCATACTTTCATCCGATTATTCATCCATCATCTAATTTACGTACCCGTTACTTATTTCATACTTCATCCTTCGTCCTTCCTCATACACTTTTTCGCACAGTTTCGTTCAAAATTGCAAACCCTATAGGAATAATGACAATTGTAGAACTTTATCATACTATCTATTAAATCAAAAGAAATTAACTTTTAATTGTGATAGCTATGATATATTAGCGAACGGAATAACCTTCAAGTAAATCCTCATATAACTAACTTACACTAAAGTATACTACTGCAACTACTATGATTCGATCTTTACGCTTTAATGTTGTACGCCAAATATGTATACTACGCCAAATTTGCTTAGTTAGAAATCTGAAATAAGTAATCAAACTGAAATAAAAGTTACGCTAATTGCCAATCTATTTTAAGTTACGCCATATTTGCAACTGTAAGCCAAAAATAAAATATACATCAAAGTGAAATACAAGATACGCCAACATTTGTGAGAAAAACTACGCAAAATGCTAATTTGTTTTACGCAAACTATCATGTTGCAAGTCTTTACGCGTTAATGCCACCTTAATCTAAGTTATTCATAAAACACAGACACTTACACTACTCTACTTACACGCATAAATGAACTTATCTATGTATGTTTACCAAAAATATTTAAATTAGTTTTCCTTTGAAAACTAACAAAGCTTCGTCTGCCTGGTAGTATCTTTGCAAGATCACGCTCAGTTTGAAATCTGTGAAAATATTAATGGTTATGATATTTTACCCTACGACTACAAATACATGTATAAATAATATTAAAATTAGATGCCACGGAAAATGCACATTCTAGAATTATCTTACACAACCCTGTTTCAAGTCGCCTCCTGTTTCTTCTTGCCCCCCTGACATTGCAAGTTTTATTATGTTAGGATATACTGTAATTATTATTGAAGAAGAATGATAATGACATACATACATACCAACAAATAATGACAAGACTTTAAAAAATGAAAGGTAAACTAAAAAGATCACTTCCAAACTGCGAACGTCTTATTACTGAAATGATGATGATAATGATGATTAAATTAAAACAGTACAACCCACGAGTTTATAGTACACTTGACATGCCCCCCCCCGCATGTTAGACTGAGTCACACCTACTAGATAATCTTCAAAATAATCAAATACACAATTTTAAATCTAAAACGGAACTAAAGTTAATGAAATAAGATAATAGGAAATATATATCCCGTCAATCGGCTAGGCGTTCTCAACTTCCTGTCATCTGTACAGCTCCAATAATATTATTCTTCAACATGTCTGCACCTTGCCGTAGGATCAATCTCTAAACTTCACTGAAACTTAGAAAGTTAGTAGCCAAAATTACATTATGATTTCCAAATTTTCCAATATGATCTCTCCTAAATATGATAATATTCGCTCCTGTTATACTGTGTAAAAGCTTCCTAAAGTTCCTACTCTCCTATCTACTGCTTTTAGATTGTCGCGTGCTGCAAAGTTACTCGATACCTACAAATATTTCTAACTGTAACCTAACGTAGCTAGCAAGTTCCTAAAATATAAAATCTCAATAATACAGAACATAAAGTTGTGAAGATCATTGAACAAGTACAATATCCAGCAGCGTGACTCGTTTTGACTGATATGATGATGATGATGATGTATTTTAGCATACATACACACTTACATTCTACACTTTCAAATTCCCTACTAGACTAACCTATAAACAGCAGCTCATCCTTTTGGTTGATGAGGATGATTATGATGATGATGTGCTTAAGCATACATACATACCTACAGAATGCATTCCTAAATTCCCTAAAATACTTCCTAAAATGATAACTCAGATATAATACAAATACTATTCCAGTCGAGAATCGAACTCGAGTTTGCAGCTTTCCCAAGTCAGGTCTATCTAAGGATCAAAACATAACAAAACAAAATACTATTTCATAAACCTAGCAGTGACATAAGTCCAGTCCTAATTTGCTCCTAGAATATTTAACTTACAAAACAGACAGAATAAAGGTTCAGAATATGTAATGACATCACAGACAGAATAAAGGTTCAGAATATATATCGACAACACAGACAGAACACAGATGCTCCTTTAGATAGGAACAATAAATTACCTAATAACCTGCTTAACAACTTAATACTTGCCCCCCCAACTTATAAACTTTTGACACTTAGTGAAACCAATTGTACCTAAAATATAATAACTACACTAAATCTAAATACAACATAACTCTCAACTCAATGCATCCATTTCACAGCGGCAAATTGTGACACTTGCGTGTCACTCGCAAGACAGAACCCAATAAGAACCAACCTATAAAACAAAAGAAAGATTAAATATACTCTAATGACATATGAATACTTATTAATTTATTTATTTATATCCTGGTAACGGCTCACCAAATTGTAACGCTTGAAAAGTCCTAGCCTATTTCTACCTAATCTCACAGCCCTCTACCCCATACAACTCAAACCCCATAAGCTAAAGAACCCTCAGTATTAATACAAACCCTCAAGGAACCCTAAAAGTTTACCTAATAAAGCTATGGTTCTATGGTATTCTGTCTTGACTATAAATATTTTGGCCAGAAGAAGTAATGTGATCGTCTAAGAAGCGGCAGAACCCCGTAGCTGTACGTAATAACCTAGATTCTTGAACAAAGAGTGAGAGTTATAGACCTATAAGCCCTAACTAGGATAATGTAAAGACCTAACAAATGATATAATACTCAGAACACTAGTATAACAGGAGAGAAATGATAAAAGTACTTTAAACACAATAAGATTTATTATTATTAAAATCACGGTAATATTATTACACACACATCGTATTAGCTGTAGAACAAACACAAATATATGGTAAATATAAGTAGGTATTGTAGAAAATAGTAAAGTTAAAAGGCACGTGGTTAAAGGTAAAAGATAAAGATAAGTTTTAGTTAATAATAAAAGACAACCTGTAAGTATTAAAAAAATATATAAATAATATCCCCTACCCACCGATATAGAATTACAGTTATTATTAACTATTGCAATTCTAACACGGCCCGAGCATACGGTTGGGTGAATTTGCGAATTCAGTTTATCTCAAACTGTATGTATTAGTTCCTTGGAACAAGAAATAATTAATTTCATTATTAGTGTCGTGACACTACGAATGTACTAGTTCTTGAACTAGACGAGTAAGGAACCATGATCCCTTATTATATTCGTATTTCAGGATTATTCGACATTGCAAATTAACCCGGTCCTTAGGATGGGGTAAGCTCACCTATTCTGAACCAATATGGAAGGTAAATATTTTGTGGGCCTAGGTCCTCTTTTCCAAAAACATGATTTTCCCAGTTCCATCAGATGGCAAATCAGGAGTAGGTCAAATATGTACCCTTGGGTATATGTGTATCGTAATACAATTGGCCTTAACCAAGGTTTGAAGTTTGAGTCTATTCAAGACACCATTGTAATACAGGTTTATATGCATGTACTGTTCCTACGTTCCAAGTATAGCAGAAAACAGTACCTAAAATCACGTTACGATCATTTAGCGCAAACCAGACAATGTACACCTGAACAACACATCAAAACAAACCACTAATCATATATGTAAGTTAATTATTCGTCCATCAAACCATCTTCAGAAAACCAGTATAATCCATTAATTCGGTAAAACTTTATCAAATAAATATGCAAAATATTATTACTTATACCATTCCACATTCGTTCAGATACCTACCCTAAACTGGGCCTACGCTCTTTAACTAACACTTTAACTAAACACATACATAAAGATCATATAAGTAATAATATAGACGATTAATTCATAATTAGTTAGGTACTGAAAAAAGCATTCACTATTATATATTAATTCCCACCCTAAAACTTCACAAACAAGAATTATATTGAAAAACAATTAATTCACTTTATCCCAAAACTATTTCGCACTAAATAAACCATACATAGGATAAATAAAATAATTAAGCACACTTAAATAATTCACAGATAAAACCAAACAATAATAAATATAACCGTCCAACTAGCCAACCTTGGTCCCTTTTCATTAGCAATACAATCTAGGTATTGATTATGTATACGCGATTTATTCAAATAATCGAAATATCAAGATAAGACCTTTAGACACTGACGCTAGACTCCCGAGCGCTTCCCGCCGCGAAGGGATTTCAACTTCAACGCCGCCACTCTGTTACGTAACCCTGGACCTGCCGTCCATCTCTGTCTCTCTTAGGAACTAGAATTTACCCCTGCATCTCGCGTCTCGTTCTTTCATACTCGAATGTATTTATAAATAGAATTCACTCTAGTCAGCGGCTGAGCATCGCGCCGTGAGCCCGCGTCCCGTCCGCCATTTTGTGGACCGATGCTTGTACAAATATTATTTTAACTTAAGAAAGATACATTAAAATAGATTAAGGCTTGGTTATGTACTAACTAACTTAACAAATATATGTACCGTGTGTGTGTGTGTGTTGTAGCTTATTGCTTTAAAATAATCTATTCATTTACTAACACTATAATAACATTCTTAGTCTAACTGTGTGAACTATAGTGAAATACCTAATACATAGCTGTATTTAAGTATACTATTTATAAGTACAATGTGGAGAACAACTTCCCTCATGTATATTAAGGTGTGATATGGTAAATGGAAATATCTATAAGTTAAATAAGTGGAATAGTTCTGTGAAAATAAACTGTGTTAATATTACCTAGCTTTGGGCTTAGGTATACTAACTCCGGAACTAACAATAAATGGGAGGTAAGTTTAATGTAAGCACTACACGTTTCACCATTGTATGAACTAGAAATTAGGCATTTACCTACGTACAAATATCGTAATTATAAAAACACGATTATAGATAATAATATAAATAACATTGTGCAACTCACCAGGGTTTAAACAAATTACCTGAACACTATAGCTTAATAGACACTCAGACAGAATTACTACACTGAATCTAGAATCTAAAATAGGTACTTAGGCTACCTAGGAACAAAGTAATGTAAAGTTTACTCTTCAATCTCCAACTCAAAGTGATCCCGTATTCTCGTCGACATTGCCTTATATACCCTAGTCTACCGACGCTAATCCCAGTTTTGTGTTCGGCCCTTTTCACGCCTGCGCACTTACTATGGATGCTGCGAGCGTCGCATAACAGAAGCGTCTCTTAATCAGACATGCGCAATGGGTACTTAAAAGGCGCCAAACGTTAGCGCCAATTTACGCGTCGCGTCTTGTTTGACCTGCGCAGTAAGCTTTCTCGAGGGACGCTTCCTAGCGTCGCTCTGTTGCTAACAGAAGATGGCCTTGGTTTCAATGTTTTGGCGCCAAGCCGTCGCGTCGCTTGGTTTTGACCGTTGATGATTTGCTTTGTGGTTCGCGCCAATATCCTAAACTGAGTAATTATTATTACCTAAAACTAAATGAAACAAAAATAATAAAGTTTAATTAAGTAACGGACTTTTGTATCGTTACACCGTCACAATGACGTCTAGCCGGCACGTTCCTTTAGTTAAGTTTTTCAAAGTATACACCTGTGCAAAAGTGAAAGTGAATATATATATTAGTGTACAGTCAAGTGCTAGAGTTTTATTTTTGGGCCTTTTTACAAGGTATTTAAAATACTAATACCGATTTAATGATTTACACATTGTTTTAATTCTGAAAAATAATTTTATTACAGAAATTACGGGTAACATATCTTCAGCATGGAGATTTTAAGTTTCTGTACGACTAAAAGGATACACGGAGGATCGAGCGACCTGGACATGTCCTGAAGTACGGCCCGATGAACTAGTGAATGGGCAACTGTATCCTAGCAATGGCGGTGCAATATACACTGCAATCGCCAACCCGCTTGCCTTACGTAGCAATAATGGCATATACCCCCAATTTGTCCAGCGATGGACGTTTTACAGCTGAAACGATGACGACGAAAAGGATAACTAATTTGTGATCCACTAGATTCAAGCTAAATCTAGATGATATAACCACACCTTGTGGATTTATACAAGAATAAGAGTATCTTGAGTATCTTAGCAAATTAAACATTCGTTCATCCAAGACCAGATTTTTTTATTGCTTTCAAATAATTCTCATTTGCACAAACTCTGCTTAGGTTAGGACATATTTAATGAACATATTTTACAGCAATATCGATTCTGAAATGTGACCAGAATCCCTCGAATATTGATTTGACCAGTTTCCCTCGTATTGTTTAATCCGAGACTATGCAAGTAAGGCATTAAGCCTTGAAAGTTGAAAGCATTTCATCCCAAAATACAAGCTTGATCGACAAGAATGAAATAACCAGTTCTCCCGCTAGAGTTTGTGCTTTGCGCATCACGCGTCAGGCTCAGAATACGGGGCATAATAGAATAAACTACAAGACAGCGACATGATTCACGGCGAGAATGATAGTTATCTGTGCGGGGTAACGCGGTTAGCGATGACTCCTCGTCAGGATAACACGAGTTTTGACTATTTGTGTCTAATTATGTATATTCCGTCGGAAGTTTGCTCCTTTTGCGGAAATTGAAAATTTTCATCCTACAACGCTGCAATACCTAATGTGCTATATTGTGTCGAACAATGAACTGATGAA
Organism: Thaumatotibia leucotreta; assembly: GCA_025490895.1. Lineage (NCBI taxonomy): Eukaryota > Metazoa > Arthropoda > Insecta > Lepidoptera > Tortricidae > Thaumatotibia > Thaumatotibia leucotreta. The sequence continues at coordinate 7,096 of JALPQI010030757.1, read as the reverse complement.
CCAAAAAACTTGATAATCAAAAAAACTAATATCGACTCTACCGCCAAGAGCTAAGTTGATACAAATGGATAATTTGATGATAGTAATAGCTTCGTCTGCTTTCGATTCTATTCCTATTATTTTTTTTTTAATTTCTCGCTTGCACAAACTCGATTAAGGCCACTAACACGAAATTAAAAACATGTAGACTTGACCAGTTTCCCTCGTATTGTTGAACCCGAGTAAATGCAAGTAAGGCATTAAGCCTTGAAAGCATTACATCCACAAACACAAGCTTAATCGATAACAAAATATGCCAGTGCCAGTGCACACGGAAAGGATGTTGCGGTGTTTAAAATGGTCTCTATTAAAGAATACATACGGTGACCTGACACAAATAAGAAACACTAGAGCGATGATTCTCCCGCTAGAGTTTATGCTTTGCACATCACGCATCAGGCTCAGAATACGGGGTATAATAGAATAAACTACAAGACAGCGACATGATTCACGGCGAGAATGATAGTTATCTGTGCGGGGTAACGCGGTTAGCGATGACTCCTCGTCAGGATAACACGAGTTTTGACTATTTGTGTCTAATTATGTATATTCCGTCGGAAGTTTGCTCCTTTTGCGGAAATTGAAAATTTTCATCCTACAACGCTGCAATACCTAATGTGCTATATTGTGTCGAACAATGAACCAAAAAACTTGATAATCAAAAAAACTAATATCGACTCTACCGCCAAGAGCTAAGTTGATACAAATGGATAATTTGATGATAGTAATAGCTTCGTCTGCTTTCGATTCTATTCCTATTATTTTTTTTTTAATTTCTCGCTTGCACAAACTCGATTAAGGCCACTAACACGAAATTAAAAACATGTAGACTTGACCAGTTTCCCTCGTATTGTTGAACCCGAGTAAATGCAAGTAAGGCATTAAGCCTTGAAAGCATTACATCCACAAACACAAGCTTAATCGATAACAAAATGTGCCAGTGCCAGTGCACACGGAAAGGATGTTGCGGTGTTTAAAATGGTCTCTATTAAAGAATACATACGGTGACCTGACACAAATAAGAAACACTAGAGCGATGGTTCTCCCGCTAGAGTTTATGCTTTGCACATCACGCATCAGGCTCAGAATACGGGGCATCGACATGATTCACGGCGAGAATGATAGTTATCTGTGCGAGGTAACGCGGTTAGCGATGACTCCTCGTCAGGATAACAGGAGTTTTGACTATTTGTGTCTAATTATGTATATTCCGTTAGAAGTTTGATCCTTTTGTGGAAATTGCTAGTTTTCATACATATGCTACAACACAATAATGTTGTGTTATATTGTGTCGAACAATGTTAATGGAACAAAGAACTTGGTTGAGGAGCACGAAAACTAACATCGACTCTACTGCCAAGAGCCAAGTTGGTAGAAATTGATAATTTGATGATAGTAATAGCTTCGTCTGCGTTGGATTTTATTCTGAATTTTTAATTTCCCGCTTGCACAAAATCATTTAAGGCTACTTGCACGAAGCTAAAAACAAATAGATATTTACCAGTTTCCCTCGTATTGTTTAACCCGAGACAATGCAAGTAAGGCATTGAAAACATTTCATCCTCAAACACAAGCTTGATCGTTAACAAAATTTTATATTTAATAAGAAACACTAAAGCGATCCTTCTCCCGCTAGAGTTTGTGCTTTGCACATCACGCGTCAGGCTCAGAATACGGGGCATAATAGAATAAACTACAAGACAGCGACATGATTCACGGCGAGAATGATAGTTATCTGTGCGGGGTAACGCGGTTAGCGATGACTCCTCGTCAGGATAACAGGAGTTTTGACTATTTGTGTCTAATTATGTATATTCCGTCGGAAGTTTGCTCCTTTTGCGGAAATTGCAAATTTTCATCCTACATCGCTGCAATACCTAATGTGTTATATTGTGTCGAACAATGAACCAAAAAACTTGATAACCAAAAAAACTAACATCGACTCTACCACTAAGAGCCAAGTAAATTGCCTTTCAAAAACGGTCCTGAATTTTAGTCGACAAATGTCACCCCTTCTTTAATGCATCACGGCAATTAATTTCAATGTCAACCTATAAAAATTTAAACCGCCATTTAAAAATAGTTGTGATTGGTCCATCAAACTTTTGATTGGCTATATTCTATAACCATTTGTCAAAGATGTTGCGCCGAAATATGCGCGGTGTTAAGAAAAGCGCTATGTCCTGCCCATCTTGGCACAATTGAACAATTGATTTTGGGGGCATTTTTGAGCTGGCGTTAGACGTTCATGTTATATGTGGTCGCAGGCCAGTGTGTATAGAAAGGTACCTTGTCACGGTGTTTAAAATGGACTTTATTAAAGAACACACAAGGGGACCTGACACAAATAAGGAACACTAGGGCCATCGTTCTCCCGCTAGAGTTTATGTGTTGCGCATCACGCGTCAGGCTCAGAATACGGGGCATAATAGAATAAACTACAAGACAGCGACATGATTCACGGCGAGAATGATAGTTATCTGTGCGGGGTAACGCGGTTAGCGATGACTCCTCGTCAGGATAACACGAGTTTTGACTATTTGTGTTTAATTATGTATATTCCGTCGGAAGTTTGCTCCTTTTGCGGAAATTGAAAATTTTCATCCTACAACGCTGCAATACCTAATGTGCTATATTGTGTCGAACAATGAACCAAAAAACTTGATAATCAAAAAAACTAATATCGACTCTACCGCCAAGAGCTAAGTTGATACAAATGGATAATTTGATGATAGTAATAGCTTCGTCTGCTTTCGATTCTATTCCTATTATTATTTTTTTAATTTCTCGCTTGCACAAACTCGATTAAGGCCACTAACACGAAATTAAAAACATGTAGACTTGACCAGTTTCCCTCGTATTGTTGAACCCGAGTAAATGCAAGTAAGGCATTAAGCCTTGAAAGCATTACATCCACAAACACAAGCTTAATCGATAACAAAATGTGCCAGTGCCAGTGCACACGGAAAGGATGTTGCGGTGTTTAAAACGGACTTTATTAAAGAATACAAAAGGTGACCTGACACAAATAAGAAACACTAGAGCGATCGTTCTCCCGCTAGAGTTTATGTGTTGCGCATCACGCGTCAGGCTCAGAATACGGGGCATAATAGAATAAACTACAAGACAGCGACATGATTCACGGCGAGAATGATAGTTATCTGTGCGGGGTAACGCGGTTAGCGATGACTCCTCGTCAGGATAACAGGAGTTTTGACTATTTGTGTCCAATTATGTCTATGCCAGAAGTTTACTCCTTTTGCGGAAACTGCTAATTTTCATACATATACAACGCTGCAATAATATGCTATATTGTGTCGAACAATGGACCAAAGGACTTGGTTGAGGATCACAAAAACTAACATCGACTGCCAAAATCCAAATTCATGAATATATATTTCACAAAAAAATGTATACTAAGATATATAATTGATGAAAGTAATAGTTTCGTCTGCGTTGGATTCTATTCCGGAAAATTACACTAAATAAGACAGTAAGTATCCTTCCTCATAAGTCTAACAGTCGTGATTTTTGAACTGTTTTCATACATGAAAATTGATTCCGTAGTTTAGGTCTATGTAATGGATAGGTAGACAATTCGACAGGGTTACCTTTAAATTTATAATATTCAAATTAAATAAGTGCATGTATACATTGCCGAAGCTAATTAAGTAATTTCTAATAAGTAGTGTTTTTATTCTAACCGTTTTCGATATTCTTAATATTCTACTTTACTTAACCTTTAAAAAAGATGCACAAAACCAGTTATTGGTGATTGACTCATCAATGCCAGACAGATTATTGATAAATATTCCAGAGCAATAAACACCGTATCAGTACAAGATATAATTTTAATACGCCGAATTACATTTTATCTAATTTTGACGAACAAAGAATCTCTTACGTAAAGCGTTTATTGTTAGGTACCTATTTAATTTGTTAGTAAGACCTGCCTATTAGCAAGCGAAATTATGTGAATATTACTTACGTAATTATAAATATTCTGTTTCCGTTTTGTAAATGCTAAGAAAATAAGTCACGAATATAATAATCGTATTTATGTATTTACGAAATAAATTTAGTGGATCAAGAATTATGTGTAATAATTAAAATAATCAACATTTACTACAAAAACATACATTAATTACATGTGTCAAATTCAAAACCTACATAATTGTATTATGTATCTAACTGTTACGCACAAGATAAAAAAACCAAGGTTGCCAATGCCAATTACATTACTAAATACACATACAGATGTAATCAGACGGAGTCATCGGTTTCCTTTTAGCCAGCTCTGTTCTCATTGAGTATTCACCAATCTGCTTCATTGAGATTAACCTGAAATATAAATCGTTTTAGGTGGTTCCTTAACCACTCACTTGCTTTGATTTTTGCGATAGACTCTGTCTATGTAAAGAGTGATGACATGTGTAACATAAGCTACATGAAGCAAGTGAGTGGATAATACTAATACATTTTTACTGCTATTGTCCTAAGCACCAGCGATAGTGAGTAAGTATAATTTCCCGTAGATGAACGTCCGTCTGTGGCTCGTGCGGAATCTAAGTTACGTGTGGCGTGTCAGGCATGCCGAGACGCATTGCGCTGTGGTCGCTGCACAGGTGTTATAGCAGTATTGTTCTGGCAGTTTTAATTAAAACAGTAGGACAGCTCAGCTAGTGAACTAGGATATTTTAACCGGATCAACGGCCACCTGCCGTGGCCGTATTATGACAGTAGTATAGTATACCTAGTCCATTTCAAATGCGAAGACCCGATGCCACTTGAAACTTTTGTCATTTAACACATTGAGTGTGGGGAACTCCCTAGGGGAGTTCACTGTGGGAGGTCCATTTTCGCTACAAAGTGGAAAAATCACGGGATCGGCTACGAGCGTTGCGCATAGCACTCGTCCGCAATGAAAGTGTTAATTGGGCCACTACAAATTGGCACGTGTCGTACACCGATGTATGCAAAAAATATCATGGCACAAAAAGGTCTGGCCAGGTATCTTTTGCTATCACTGATCCTATTGTTGGCGCCTAATGACTTTTTCAAGTGGAATCGGGCCTTCATATTTTAAATGGACTTTACCTAAGAATACATTAAATACATTTTGTCACCACCTCTCAACTCTTCTTGCGGGTGTAGTAAAAGCCGTAAGAGATTTAAGTGTAGAAGATTGATAATGGGCAGCAGCGTTATCATAGTCAACACATTACTGCCATCGCCAATCCGCTTGTCCAGCGTGGCGACTATGGGCATTTACCTCCTGATGCGTTCATACGCATAGTTAATAGAGGCCTACGTCCAGCAGTGGACTGAGATCTGATGATGTGACCGGCCACCTAGATAAGTTCTGTCAGTACATGTGAGAACAGAAAGGCCGTGGGTTTTCTGGCCGGCGACCGGCGACCAACGCGTGTCCACCGGCAACGACGTTCGATTGTTTTGTTCGCAAATGTTTGAGGGTGGTTTCTCTGACACGTCGTCGGTTACCCGCTGCCGGCGACGTTTCAGAGAAATCATTCATATCGCGGAAAAATCAATCATTAGAGAGAAAAAATCAATCATTAGAGAAATCCTCATTCGAACGTCGTCGGCGGCGGACACGCGTCGGTCGCCGGTCGCCGGCCAGAAAACCCACGGCCTTAGACACAGACATCCAGTAAACTTTTACGTGTACTTGAACAGGTCAGGCACCGATGACTTTTCTTTTGTAGACATTTTTTCGCGCTTAGCTGCATTAATAATTTAATCTAATCACTGCACTAGCCGTCTGCAACGTGAACATGTGTCGTAAAATGATTCATTCTTGTTATCAACAACATAATCGCGACTTTGCAATGCACCGATATCTGATAGAAGTCACGTCAGCAGGGATGACCACTTTTCTTTACTCATCATATGATAGTCCACTGCTGGACGTAGGCCTCTCCTATTAACAATGCTCGCCAGCGGATTGGCGATCGCAGTAATTTGTCCACTATGATGAATTGATGACGCTGCTGCCCATCATCAATCTTTTATCAAATAATGGTCAGTTGACACTTCAATCCCTTAGTCGACTTTTACGACACCCGCAGGAGGAGTTGGCGTGGTGACAAATGTATTCTTACTGCCGTCACCACACGGCCAAAAACGGCTTTTCTTTACTATCGTTTCATTATTTACTATCACTTCACTAATCTTTGAGTTCTCGGTATCCCATTTACTGGTTTCCTCTTGATAGTTACTCGACTCAATTATAATACATATAACATACAGCGTGTGTATTTGCCACGGGCGAATATTTTAATGGCGATTACTAATTGGACCTAGGGACCTGTTTACATAAATTTCTTTAGGTAATTAAGGTATTTTTTTTTCATACAAAGTAATTGAGCACGCAATGTATTGCATCTACTGGTACCCACATTAATTAGCGTTGACATAAGTATTTGAACGTCTTACGAGTGTCATGTAGATTGTTGCTGGGTTGCACTTTAGAAAAATCATTACACGTAATTAATAACTAAATCTAACGAAATGATTATCTTATAGGATTCGTAGGATCAGATATTACTCGTATACCTAGCTAGATTAATTATTCGCCCGTATAAAATACACGCGCTGTATCTTGGTTAGTGTTGATAAAGACTCAAGTCGTTTGAGTCCTTCATTCTCAGACTCGACTCAGTTTTAAAGACTACTGGCATATAGTCAAAACTTGAGTTATTTTACAATGATGCAGAGACTCGAGTCCCTCAAGAAGACATATTATTACTCGTAATAAACTCTTTCAATGAATTTTGGTTTAATTAAATTATTTCTTATAGATTTTGAGATAGGTTTGATTTAACTGTAAGTTTTAATTTGGGGTTCCATAGCCAAAATGGCAAAATTTTGGCTTATAGATTCCTTATAATATATCCGTCTGTCCGTCTGTCACAGCTGATTTACTCGGAAACTATAAATGCTACAGTAATGAAATTTGGTAGGGATATGTGTTGTATAAACCATTGTATAAACCATTGCAAAAAAAATGGGGTTGGGTCCCTCCATACATGTAACT